>JARYGA010031829.1:0-34835 GCA_030545235.1 Helianthus tuberosus
CAGATGTAGATATGATTAGAATGAGGGATGAATTTGATACCACCAGGAGTGTAAAGGCCAGAATCCTGGGCTCCCCAAACTGCATGAAAGCTCCCATCCTAATACCACACTCGGAGGAAAACGAGGTACAACGGCTCCCAGTCAACATCTCAGCTGTAATAGCCGGTCATAAAGTGGCCAGAATACACGTAGACGGGGGATCTGGGGTAGAAGTTATATACGAACATTGTTTCCTCAGACTTGACAGGGATGTAAGAGACCGGCTTGAGGAGAATTCTATCCCTCTAGTAGGGTTCAATAACAGTGTGTCACACCCCCTGGAGAAGATCAAACTCCCATTCATAGTCGGGGTAGGGGATCGGGTCCGAACGATAAACCTGACCTTCACAGTGGTTCGAGCACCCTCGAAGTACAACGCAATCCTAGGAAGACCCGGAATCGGGGATTTGCAGGCACATGCATCCACCCCACACGGAGCCTTAGTATTTCAGACACCAAAGGGCTTGGCTTGGGTAAAAACTGCATACGAAGTGATTTCTTCTGTGTCTAAAGGGGAAGCATCCGAGAAGCCCCGAAAAGAAGGGGTCGAAGAGTGGGTCCTTTGTGACAGGTTCCCGAAGCAGACGGTCAAAGTGGGAAGTCACCTAAGTGACAAGTGCAAGAGTGCCCTCAAAGAACTGCTCCTCCTCAACATAGACGTATTTGCATTCCAACGTGGGGATATGACAGGAATCCCGAGAAGCTTGACTGAGCACCGACTCAATACGTATATATGGGCTAAACCAGTGAAACAGAAAAAACGAAGCATGGGTCCTAGCAAAAGGAGGGCCGCCTGTGAAGAAACCAGGAAACTACTCAAAGCGGGAATAGTCAGGGAGGTGAAGTACCCATCCTGGGTCGCTAACCCGGTTATGGTCCAGAAGAAAGACAGGGGATGGAGGATGTGCATCGACTTCCAAGATCTGAACAAAGCATGTTCTAAGGACTGTTATCCCCTCCCAGAAATAGATGTCCAAGTGGACTCCTTATCCCAATACCCCCTGAAATGCTTTTTGGATGCCTACAAAGGATACCATCAAATACATATGTCAATGGAAGATTAGGAAAAAAACCGCCTTCATCACAGACGAGGGGACATTTTGTTATACCAAAACGCCCTTCGGTCTTAAAAATGTTGGGGCCACATATCAAAGATTTATGAACTCCCTCTTCAGGGAACAACGGGGAAGAAACTTGGAGGTATACGTCGATGACATCGTTATCAAAAGCCTAACCGAAATGGCCATGATAGACGATATACCTGAAACCCTCCACACCATGCAAGATGTGAATATGAAACTAAACCCCGGGAAGTGCTGTTTTGGGGTAGAAAAAGGAAAACTCTTGGGGGTAGTAGTCACAAAGGGCGGAATCAAAGCTAACCCGGAGAAGACTCAAGCTGTGGCCGAAATGTGATCTCCCAGGTCTTTGAAAGACATCCAGCAGCTAAACGGGAGGCTAATCGCTTTAAACCGTTTTTTGTCAAAAGTAGCTGACAGAACCCTTCCCTTCATAAAGGTGCTGAAGGACTGCCTTCAAACGGACAAGTTTAATTGGACCTCTGAGGCGGAAGCCGCTTTCCAAGAAATGAAGGCCTATATTTGTAAACTCCCAACACTGGCCACCCCAGTACCCAGGGAACATCTGACCTTGTACCTGTCCACCTAAAAAACAACTATAAGTGCGGTCATGATGGTGGAACGGGAGGGAAAACAGATACCAATGTATTTCATCAGTAGAACACTTAAAGGCCCTGAAGAACGTTACATGCCCCTGGAGAAGTTAGCATTGGCCCTTGTTTTTGCATCCAAGAGACTCAGGAGGTAATCCCAAGGGCACAAGGTCACCCTGATGACAGATCAGCCCCTCCAAAAGGTGCTCAAGGGGCCGGAGCTGTCGGGACGATCGGCTAAATGGGCGTGGAACTAGGAGAACACTCCTTGGAGTTCAAACCCAGGACAGCCGTGAAAGGACAAATACTGGCAGATTTCCTGGCAGAAGTCCCTGAGGTTGAAGAAAAAGAACTCCTAAAATGGGAAGCCTTGGAAAGAAAAGAGAAAGAGAGGGAAGACAAGGCTGCGTGGAAACTCTTCACAGTGAAGAAAGGAGCAGAGCAGGCATTACTTTGATAAACCCCGAGGGAATCGAGCTAACCTATGCCATGAGACTGGACTTCGAAAACACCAACAACACTGCAGAATATAAAGCCCTCTTAGCAGGGATGAGGCTGGCAGAAAAGATGAAAGCAAAACATGAGGAAGCTAGCACTGATTCATAGTTAGTAGTCAAACAATACCAAGGAGAGTATGAGGCCAAAGACAACACCATGGCTCAGTACGTGGCAAAGGTAAAAGAGATGGCCAAGGTATTCAAAACCTTTAAGCTAGAATACATTCCCCGAGGGAGAAACAGAAAGTCTGATGCCCTCAGTAAGCTAGCCTCAGTAGCATTTGATCACTTAGCAAGAGAAGTCAAAGTGGAAGTCCTAACCTCCCCCTCCATCAGTACAGAGGAGGTAGCTGCAGTCGAAAACACACAAGAAACATGGATGACACCAATTGTAAAGTTCCTCAGGGACGGGACCCTTATCTATCGGGGAACAAAACGATGTTCTCTCCTAAAGGCTAAAGCATTCTGGAAGTCCCTTCCATCAACAAGAAAATCCCTTCTCTTGTGAATAAGGTACCTCAGCAGCCTCTTACAAGAACAGGAACGTATACTTTCCAAGGAATTAAGTCCAGGAAAAGTTCCTTTCGAGATTATGAAGAGTATCCCATTCCCTGGGATCAAGTGTTTTAGAAGTCCCTTTCATAAACAGGAACATACCTCTTCCTCGGGACTAAGTCTTGAAGAAACTCCTTCTAAGAATAGGAAGGAACATATCCCTCCCTCGGGATCCAGTATTAAGGAAACTCCTTCCAAGAATAGGAAGGAACATATCCCTCACTCGGGATTCAGCCTTGAAGAAACCCCTTCCGAGAATATGAAATGATGAAGTACAGGGGCCGTTCGGTCATTAATCAAAAGTTGAATCGAATGGAAATACAAGAGAAATGTGGGAGGTAATTAAAGTGGGAGTTTCACGATGAGGATTAGTATCTATGGGGATTAAGTCTTGGAGGAGCCGCCTCCGAAAAAATGAAGATATCCCACCCTATGTGATTAGGGGTCTCGTAAATCTTTTCAGCAAACAGTAACAAGTTTCTCCCAAGAAAAGGAGGGTGTCCCCTCCCGTGGGATTGAGTATTGCAGAAGCCTATTCAACGAACAGAAGTGCACCCAGCTACGGGATCAAGTATTGATGAAGTTCCTTCTAAGGACGGGAAAGTACTCCCGTCGCTGGGATTTAATATCTGAGAAAAATCCTTCTTGAGATTTCGCACCCGAACAACTTATTCAAAAAAAAAAAAAAAAAGGGAGGGGGGAGAGCCCCCCCTTGACAAGGGATTTGAATCTGAAGAATCCCTTCCTTGAAAAGAAAAGATCTCTGCCACAGGTCTGTGTTTTAGAAAGTATCTCTCCAAAGAAGAGAAGCCCCATCTCGGGGTCGCATACGTTTGAAGAAGTCTCTCCAAGAGGAGAGGGTTGCACATTCCATGGGCATCCATTTTTAGAGAATTACAACATCTCTCCAGGGTAGAAAAGAGCCCTTAATAAGGACTCACATAGGAAGGTTCCTTCTACATAACAAGTGTTTTTAAAGGGCTCATAAAACCTCTCCAAAAGGAGAGGATACCACCCCTTCTCGAAGAACAAAAACCTGAACGGTTTGAGGACCTTGCTAACAGGTCAAACAGGATCATCTAGGCAGACGTGCCGAACGATCTTACAATAAAATGAACATGTACATAGGCATACAGACATGCCGCCTTAATCAAAACAAGGCAAAGCCCGGCCGTGGGGCTAGGACTAAGTCGACTACGTCCAAAAAATGCCGAAGCAGGCATATGAAAGTCCAAGCGGCCCAAACGCCATTGGACAACAGGCCCAACATAAGCTTTAACAACTTAAAACAAGTTACAAAGCGGGCCTAGTCAAAGCCTTTACAACTTGAGCAAGTTACGAAGCAAACTATAGAAAGCTTTAACAACCCAAGCAGGTTACGAAGCAAACTTGTACAAAGCTTTAACAACTTAAACCAGTTACAGAGCAAACTTATATAAAGCTTTAACAACTTAAACGAGCGACAAAGCACAGAAAGCTTTAGCAACCCAAAAACGTTACAAGGCAAACTCATAGGAAAGTTTTTAACGACTCAAGCAAGCTACGAAGCAAACTTATGCAAAGTTTCAAACGAGTCACAAAACGGGTCTATACAAAGCTTTAACAACTTAAAAAGTTACAAAGCGACCCATAGAAAGTCTTAACGGCTTAAACAGGGTACAAAGAAAATTCATAAGAAAGTTTTAACAGTTCAAGCAATACAAAAACCCTCGTTAGAGGAACATAATACAAAGAGTACAACACGGTAAATAAGGCGTCCCGGTCGATGCCCCTTTGAGAAATTACTCTCGAACGAGTACTTTGATTGAAATGCATCTAAGAAGTATATGCAAAGATGGTCTAAATAGCATAAACGCTATAAAAAAGCACTATCGAACAAGTGCATGGGAAAAAAATGCCTTCAAGGAGACATAAATTGAAGTAAGGTATTGTGCTACCCTACTTAAGGGATCACCTGGCTATTTTAAGTACTAAATGCAAGGTCACCCCAAGGACAACAAAGTAGATTGGTTTGGCGTGACGTGCCTTAGGCTATGCTTACTCGACGGAAGGGGAGAACTGTTGAAGGGCTAGACCTTCAGGGACTGGAACAAGTCCAGCGCCCATTCATGAGTAAATAGACTTGGACTAAGGATGACTTGACGACGAGGGTCCCCGCTTGGGCTCCTCGTCTAGGCTCATCGCCCTAGATTGGTGGCTGGGCTCGAGCCCACTTGTGTCTTTCTCGGTATGTTTGGTTGGTTTGAGTGGGCCATGTCCTGATAAGCCCACTCTTTGATCGGCCCATTAGGGCTATGGCCCAACTGCCTAACTATATAACTAGAACTCCCTTCTCCAAGAAGGGACAGAACATATTTCCCCACAAAAAGGTTACTACTTCCTCTTCTCCTCTCATATATTACTCCTGTCCCTCTATTCTCTCTCAAAAAGATTATACTTGCACTTATAACATCTTTACCACACAAGATACTGACTTGAGCGTCGGAGTGCCCACGGGGTGAACCCCCTCGGGCCCTCTAACTAGAGTTTCATGTGGATGCAGCCTGAGACCCGACACTCCGCAAGAGGAACTGCCACCGTTACAGCGAGATGACGAACCCGAACCGGAGCTCACCGAATCCAAGGTTAGTACCGCCAAACCCTTTGAACGACTTCAGGGATTTGGGGATTCGACAGAAACCATGAACAAAAAACATATTTTCTAGAATTTACTTGTATTGTGATAATTAGCTACAACCCTTGAATCTCTCTATAATATTCTCATTAATTAATTTCCAATATGTGTTATGTTGTGAATTCTTTTCTCATTATTTACGAGTTCAGATCCAACCCAATCTTAAAGTAATTTAATGTATATCTTTGATGAAGATATTAAATCAATTTAAATCTTATAATATTTATACATGGTTTACCTCTATTTGGGTATGTGTGTAACAACTATCAAGTTACACAATGTACACATGTTCTCTAGGTTGGGTGAGTGTCTTTAGTCTTGATCAATGACGTGCTAACTATTTATAGGGTTAACAAAATATTTCTTGGTCAATAGATGTTGTATTGATTTACATATTCAAAATTTCTAACGTTTTATCTATGCATATTCTGACTTAGTGAGTTCTACTAGTTTACAACTTGAACATTTGAGTTGATATTGAAGGTCACTAGATGCCATGTGACCTACAGTTTCAAATACCTGATTAAGTGGAAGACTAAAGATAATCGATACATAGTCTTTGTTTTACATACTTTTGTTGTTCGTTAATACTTTACAATTAACAAAAACAATATCCAATTTTTTTTTAAATAAAAAGAGTTAACTGCCATTTTCGTCCCTGTGGTTTGGTCACTTTGGCCATTTCAGTCCATTTTTCAAAAATGCGCCATTTTCGTCCCCCACGTTCTGGAAATGTGCCATTTCAGTCCAAAAATCATAACCCAGTTAAGTCAGTTAGTAAACAAGGACTGATTGTGTAAATTTGTAACATAAAGGACTGATTGTGTAAATTTGTAACACCACCACCACTAGCCCTGCCACCACCACCACTCCGCTGCCACCACCGCCACCACCGCCACCACAGCCACACCGCCACCACAGCCACCGCCGGAACCACCACCGGAACCACCACCATCAACGTCATTTTGGTTTTTGTGTGTATGAAAGATTTGAATTAGATCGAATCAGCTCAACTCTTGTTCAAAACACATCACCGATCAATAAAAACACATCGAATCAGACCGAAACAAATCGAAACTAGACTGAAACTTGTCGAAATGATACGAAATTCAATTCAATTCTGTTCGAAACTTTAACCAAATCAATCCGGAATTGTAAAAACTTTAACCAAAAATCACTGATTTAGTTCGAAAAAGATTTAACACCAACTGAGATTCGATCAAATCAATCCTGTGTTTGAATGATGCTTCAGATCTGAAATGTATATCAGATCTGGATAAAAACAGTTCGTAAAAATTCTTTCCAAAAACTTTGAAATTTGATCTTTAACACACTGAATCAGTTCGGAATAGGTGAACGATACATCAAACAGATCCAAAATGTATGATACTTCAACCAGAAATTATCGGAACAAATCGAAATTTACCGAAATCAATCGAAACAATCCTATCAACACGAATAACAATCAGATAAGCAAACACGAACAACAATCAGCAACATTAACATTAATCACTAACACAGTTCAAAACAAACAGATAATCATTCAAAACTGTTTGAAATATATGAAAGTTCAATAAAAAATCATCAAATCAGTCATGTTTTCACTGTAAACAGTTCAGAGAGTTCAAACAACACACCGAAACAAATCGAAATTCACCAAAAATAGTCCGAAATTAACCACCATTCGAAAGCTTCCGAAACAAGATGAACAAAATGGAGGATGCAGACGATGGAAGTGGTCGATTTGCCTGAATTCGGATGAAGTTGCAGGTTCCGGTGAAGTTGCAAGTTCCGGTGATCAAAGTCGGTCAGAGAAGTTATGAAGGTGATAAAACGATGGTGATGATGAGTGGTATATAGATGACTAACGAATGATCGTTGGAGCTGTTATGATGGTGATGTACGGTGTTGTTGTGGCGGTGCTCCGATGAAAGATGGTATAACGGAGAAGTGAAGTTGCAGGTTTGAAGATGGATATCGTCTGGTTAATGGTGGTAGACGATGGAGATGGTTGTAAGCAATGGAGGTGATCAGTGATGAAGATGATTGATGAAAGGTTGTCGGTTACGGTGTATGATGGAATATGATTAATGAAGGGTCGTCGGAACTGGGTTATTGCAGGTTGTGTGACCGGAGAGGAATAAGGGTGGTATGAGATGATGAAGACGACGATGGAAAACGGAGATGATGGCGGATGGAGGTGATGGACGATGTTTCGAAAATTATTGAACGTGATGTTGGATATTCGAAATCGATGATGATGACGATGGTGGCAGTGGTGGCGGTGGTGGTGGTGGTGGCGGCGGAGTGGTGGTGGTGGCAGGGCTAGTGGTGGTGGTGTTACAAATTTACACAATCAGTCCTTTATGTTACAAATTTACACAATCAGTCCTTGTTTACTAACTGACTTAGCTGGGTTATGATTTTTGGACTGAAATGGCACCTTTCCAGGACGTGGGGGACGAAAATGGCGCATTTTTGAAAAATGGACTGAAATGGCCAAAGTGACCAAACCACAGGGACGAAAATGGCAGTTAACTCAAATAAAAATATATACAAAGGCTTTGTACATAGCGAACACCATTTGAATATAAGTTACATCATCATGTATTATGACTCTCTCTCTCTCTCTCTCTATATATATATATATATATATAATGTTAGTATCTATAGAAAATCCTTATAATTTAGAAAACCTGGGAAACTCTAACCTCCCGATTTTTTTTTTTTTAAATTTACACATATTATATACATGTTTTTAAGGGTTTTGGGCAAAAAAAAAAAAATCAAAAAAGCGCCGAGTAGATATTTAAAAAAAAAATAAACAAGTTTTGGTGTAACACATGTTACAAATATCTGACATATTTGTAACATGTGTTACACCAAAACTTGTTTATTTTTTTAAAAATATCTACTCGGCGCTTTTTTGATTTTTTTTTTTTGCCCAAAACCCTAAAAAAACATGTATATAACATGTATAAATTTTTTCAAAAAAAAAAAAAACATCGGAAGCTTTGAGTTTCCCAGGTTTTCTAAATTAAAGTGGGTTTTCTATACATCCTTCCCCTATATATATATATATATATATATATATATATATATATATATATATATATATATATAGGATTAGGATCAAATACAAATGATAAAATAAATAAAAATAGTAAGAATGATTCTAGTCCATTGATCTTAGATTTAAAGTGTGGAGATTAGTTTTAAGGAAAATAAGGTAATGAAAGGGCATAAAAAATCATATATTTATGGATTTCCTCTCTCAAAATGCAAGGAACATGCCAATTCTCCCATGAATTTAAAATGTCCATAACTTTTTCATACGAATTTTTTAAAAAAAAAGACAATTCACCATAATAACGAGCGTTTTTTTATCTTTAATATGAGTATCGTATTGTCTTATAAAAATTTTCATTTTTACTGTTTTTTTTTTTTTTTTTTTTTGCATTGAGTTAAAGGTTCTGGTCATTGTGTCTTTTAACTTGTTTTGGTCATTACGTTTTAGTGGGTTTCTAAACATTGTGCTATTATTAAAACCTATAACACAATGTTAATTTGGGTTCTACCCATTGCGTTTTTGTAAGAACATATAATACAATTTATGACACAACGAAGATGGTGTTATATCTGGGTTTTCTATACATTATGTTATTGATTCTGGTCATTGTGTTTAATCTGTTATCCATTGGGTTTTAATATGTTGTCCATTGTGTTTACATGTATGATATGTTTTAAAAAAATGTCGAGAGGTTAGAGTTTCCTACGTTTTCTCAATTAAAAGTGTTTCTTATCTATCCTTTCCCTATATATATATATATATATATATATATAGGGTTAGGTTCATTGGTGAACAACCCTTTGATTGTGAACATTAGTGAACTAATCCTAGTTCTTGATTATAATGCATAAGTGTAAATCAATGGCCAGGATTTGATCATGAAAATACACTAGTATTTTACAATTTGATGATATAAATCAGTGGTCAGGATTTGTTCACTCAGTTCACAAATACACTAGGGTGCACTCTAGGACCCCACCATATATATACATACATACATATATATATATATATATATATTAAAGACATGGTATGCCAAGAACCATGTCTCCTACAAGGTAAGGATGCGATATCCTATCCTTCAACGGACAAAAGGCATAACAAGGAGAAACCTAAAGGACGAAGATAAGGATGTTACTACCTCTCCGAAACAATTCGGGACCAAGAAATGACGAGACAGTTAAATAGTTCCAGAACCTGCAGATCAAAAGGTGTCTGGAAGATGATCACAAAAGGTGTTACTGTTCGCCAAGAAAAGGAAGGTCAAATGTCAGACCTATTCTCGATCAGGAAAGGATGATGGTTCCTAGGCCCGAGATAATGATAAAGGTATGCGCAACAAACCTGATTCATATGTAATGTCCAAATCAGTCTCACAAAGGAATATCCACTATATAATGAGTTTCAAGAGCTTGATGTTAGACATGCTAGATCGAAAGCTCACTCCATTCTTCCTTTGTATTTACTTTACTTTATTCCTTCAGGGGAAATATTTTAAACCTTTCCTTATTTTTGGGTGGATATGTACCAAAAAACCGGTTTTTGGACCGAAAGTGGATTTCTTTTTAAAACCAGTTCAGTTTGTAACTGGTAAACAAATTTGGAACCCAGTTCGACGTATTCTATTTCAAAAACCGATATATAAAAACAAGGTCAACTGTTAACGTAACAAAAAAAATGGTAGTTTAAAACCGGTAAAAAAACCAATCACAACCTATTGTGTTTTAACGGTCAGAGGACCGTTGGGAGCCACAATATAGCCGTTTTTTGGCTTTTACATCACCCCAAGCCCTCTAAAAACTAGTATAAATACTTGGTGATTGTTTGGGTTGAATTACAACACTATCTACTCTCTAAAATCTAAAAAAATACGCTCACTTTCTTGTTCAGTAATCTCAAAAAACGCCCACTATGGAAACCTCTAGTGCTCATGATTCAATTAATGTTGGCGCTTATTTAACCAACGTGGTGGTTCGGGTAATTCCAACAAAGCGAAACTCACATTTTGATTTTTGTGAGATAGCTAATGGTGCAAAAAAGGATCATTGCCATTATTGTCAAGGATTTTAAGCCGAATGCGCAAACTCCACTATGAAACAACGCATCGACAAACCATATTGCAAGGTGTTGAAACAACAACCCGCTAGTGGTCAAGCATCGATGGCAACTGAAGGCGCTACTTTGTTCGCTTACAATGTGGAAATGGCTCGGGAGGAAATGGCAAAGTTTGTGATCCAAGAAAACTTGTCATTCAATCTTATCGAAAACCAATGCTATACAAAGATGATTCAGAGAACTCTCCAACCATGATACACCTACGTAAGGCGTGCTATTCTTAGAAGAGATTGTTAAAAATGTGGAAAAATCTAAAATTGAATTAATTTCTTATTTTGAAAACTTACACACCGGCGTTAACTTAACTAGCGACGTTTGCTCCACATCGCATGGTTTACCCGACTTGTATATTTATGTCACCATCCATTGGATTGACCGACGATGTGGCAAATGATCAAATGCACGATTGTGTTTCAATTTTTTGATCGTCCTCACACCAATGAAAATACATATAATGTAATCAACAAAATTATTAAAACTTACAAATTGCAAAAAAAAAAAAACCAATATCTTTTTAACGCCACATAGAATATTATGTGATATTTATAGCAACACACAGTGACATGCTAGATATATTAAGACTTGTAAGGAGGGAGGTCGCTTATACTTAGGACCCAATTGGGACTGTCCTACAAGATAGAACTTGACTTGTAACATGTTTAAAAAGGCTATTTTGCAAAAAAAAAAAAAAAAATATCCGTTCATAACATTTTGGCAAGTCGTGGAAAGGTTTCGACTTACCACCCATAAGGTTTGGCTATTATTGAAACGGTAACTCAAACGCTTCAAGTTTTCAAAAATCAACAATGGCTTTATCGGGGGTTTACTATCCAAAAAGTTATTCTGTACTTCACAAATTATATTCAGTGTGTTTAAAATTAATCGAGTTTTCATGTAGAGGTAGATCATATTGTGATATGGTAGACGTACTGAAAGATAAACTTAGAATATATTTTAAAGAACTACTCACGGTTTTCACTTGTGCCGCTGCCCTAAACCCTTGCTTTAATTAAATGGGAACAAAATCTTTGATTCAAAAAATTGCAACGGAGTTGAATTTAAGCAGCCCTCAAGACCCAAAATTTGGTCAGCTAAAAGAGCTTGTTTTAACGAACAACTTTCTAAAATGTTTTAGGTTAATTTAACAAAATATCGTACAACCTCCTCGTACATCCATGAGTCAATGAGAAATGCCACTTTTGGCGAAAGTTCAAGTCCGGATCCGGATTTGTACGTATATAACCAATTATGGGATGAGTCGAGTCAATTGCAATGTGGTAACACTACTAGTAGCGAACTCGGTAGGTATAGTGGGTGGTCAAACTTTCTACAAACTAAGATTCCACAAAAATTTAAAAATTTCATTTGTTGGCTTGGTGGAAAAGTAAGAATGATCAATTTCGGATCCCTTTATCTTTTGGCGGTCCGGACACTTGGCTGGTTGCAGGTGGGGATATCGACATGTATAATCCTTCATCTCCAAAAAGAACTGGACCCTCTCCTTCGGGTAAGCCTCCTACCGGTGTTGATTCAAACATCTCTCGCCCCAGTCCTCAACCGGTTGATGGAGGGGACAACGCCTCTTCGTCTCCTTTGTGGTATGAGACTGAAGGATTTCTTGTGTGTCGGGAGTTAGGTGCTTCGGGCAAGGTGATGGGCGTGGATTCGGCAGAAGCGCTGGAGAAGTATATGCCAGATTGGTCCTTAGTGAACAAGGATAGAATTGTTGATGCTCTATCAGCAAACATGTCCCTGTTCCATATTGGTACCCCTGCTGAACACTTTCATTACCGGAGGATGAGTGGGCTGGAGCCTGGGAATGCACTGATGTTAAATCAAGCGCAATCAAACTCGTTGGTGGTGGAGACGTACAAGAGGTGGGTTAAAGCTGAGTCGAACTGTCAGAGGTATGAAAGGGAGGTTGCTGCTCTAAAGAAGCAGGAATGATTGTTTTTGAAGGTGAAGCAAGAAATCTCTTCACTTCAAGCTAATGTGGGTCGTCTAAAGGAACAGGTATTGGAAATAAAAGAGATTAACAAGGCGTCTCAGGCTTCGACTTTGGTTACATTCGAGGCAAGGGACAAGGCAATTCAAGACTTGGAGGTTTCAAAACTGAAACTTCAAGAGACCCGGACGAAGCTATCGGAGATCGAGGGCAAATGGAAGTTGGAGCAGCATGAGATGCAAACCGCGTATAACCAGCTACTTGCCGATCAAGTTCGTTTACAGAATGGTAAGTATTTTTCCTTGTTTTTTTTCTATATTCTGTGAAGTCTCAAGCTATTTCTTGACTCACCTTTTTTTAGATAAAGAGGAAATATAGAGGTCAAGGGATAGGATCACCAAATCTCACCAGGCCGTGTTGGTCCGAATGACATAAATTTGGAACCAGTATGATGGTGAGGTGACCGTACTGTACAGCCATATATCAAAGCTTCTCTTGACGAAACAATGGTTCCTTGCCGAAGGTGTGGCCTGGGTTGTTCGGTTGGTGCATCAAAGCCTGGAGCTGGAGAAAGTTGTTGTTGACCTTGTTAACTGTGTTAACGCCATAGGTGTTTACGACGAAATTAAGCAAGGTTTTCATGCAGCTAAGACTTCTGATAAACTTGTGACCGAAGTGTCGGGTTATGATGAAGAGGACAAGAATGCCATGGACGCTGCCGTCGAAGCTTTTGATAATTTTCACATATCCGTTCTTCACAAAGTTTCGAATTTGGTGAACGAGCCATTGTCAAAAATCAAGGAGAAGAGTCAGCTACCGATTTGTTTCTGATAATTGATGAATGTTGTTTGATTTCATTATGACTTGTTTCGTCTTAATATGTAACTCGTACAATTTAGACGTGCTGATGACAATTTTTTGTTTCGAACATATTTGCTTGAATTAAGATATAACTGCTATGTTCTTGCGTTTATGGATTTTAGCTTGATACGCGTCCGAACCAAACTTTTTCCGATGCAAACACTTGTGATTTTTTTTGGATATTTGTTATATCCGAACCGCACCATACTTTTAGTGTGTTTGGCTTGGTTATTTAACTATTCTGCTAATGTTTGATCAAGTATTGCAGGTTTTAATGGGTTTGGCTTGAACCATTTTGTTTAATAATTTTTGTTTTTTAACTAATAAACCTTCTTAATCAGTGCGAGGCATGGGTCGTGGCCCGTAGTGCACTTATTATTCGAGCTCTTTAGATAATTTAATCATGAGTAACATACTGTTCTTTGCACCAACCAGAATTCCGATCACTTTATTAAATTGTCAAATAATACAAAACATAATTACCGAGGTATACCCTCTCGTTTTTCATACAAGGAATTTGGAAATATCTCCGGGGCATACCCTCCCGGATTTACATGGAAACAATAAAAATTCGATAAAAGTGATCTATTGGTGCGGTGACTTGTTTTAGTCACATGAAGCATTTTTTCAAGTGTACTTCGTTCCAGGTTCTCGGAATCGGAGTACGTCTTCAGGTGGATGGACGTTATTATCATTTTTACTCCCGCCCATCTTAAGGTGATCGTCACAGGAAAATGATGGGGCTAAGTAGTGGGGAGTGAAGTTTAGAATGCCACATTCTGATTCTTCATGCTCCTCTCCATATAAATCGCACCATTCACCGTAAGAGTGGCGGGGTAAAAATAATCATAAAAATCCATGTTTTCTAGAAAGTTTTTTAACCGTCGGGATTAGGCGGTTACTATTTTCCTACAAACCGTTGATCTGATACGGCCCCACCCGTGCTGCATTTTGTATCTGACAGAAAATAGTTTTGAGGTTACTCGAGAGATGACACGGCCCCGTGTAGATCACACACGGCCCCGTGTGACTTCTATAGAAAGTGAAAATCTAACGAAAAAGAAGAAAAACCTAAAAAGAAAAGATGAAAATGATTAGGCCGTTAATTTTAAGCTTTCTCAAAATCCTTGTGTCCCTGGCAACAACACCAAAAACTTGATGTGTGAGGGTGTGGTTATAAATTTTTAGATATATTTTAGCTCTTTTTACTCGCAAATCAGGTTTTAAATTTATAAAACACGATATAATACTATCACTCTACACACACGTTAGGGCAAGTGCACCCATCGCGGACGTAGTATAGTGATGGCAAGATACCGAGGTTGTCCAAGGACACAAGAGCTTTTAGTACCGGCTTATCGTTAACGTCTAATCTAACCAAATTTTTGATGAAAAGTTTTGAAAGTTATAAAAAGATAAACTAAAAAGCCAAAAATAAAATATAAGGAAAAACAAATAGACAAGAAGGAATCACTTGGTTCCAACTCCTCTTTTATGTATCTTTTAATGATTTCCGCACTTTGGGCATTTTAAGAGATTATCTTTAAGTTATAGTAGTAGGCCCCCTTCCAGGCAGCGTCACCCTCAACCTATTGGTCTGAGTCAGTAGGGATACAACCCTGCAAGGTCGGATTATTGAAAGATAATTAAGTAAGTTATTAATGCGAAAAGTGGTAGGTCCCCTTCCAGGCAGTCTCAACCCTTTGGTTTGACTCAGCAGGGATACAGTACTCGCAGGGTTGGTTTAAAGTTTTAATTGTAGTTTATAGATAAGGGATTCAAGCGGTTTCTTACTTCTCCCGAGGTGAACAGTACCGCCCACTCGTGAAGCCTCACTAAGCTTGAACCAGGTTCTCGCAGGATCTATACACTGCACGAGACATAGAATTACCCAACTACCCTTCTAACCCCTTCTAGGTAGTTAACGCGCTTTATATAGACCGTAAAGACACGAATGTGTGAATCAACGACACATGAAGAATGGTTAAATAAATTCGCCTTCAATATAAAAAAACTAGTTATTAAAGTCATTAATACATACCCAAATAAAAAGGAGCCAAAGGATGGAAATCATAAAGTAATATATAAAAGATTTGTCTTCACCAAGTGATGTAAGAGTTTAGCCAAGCATGGTCTTTTTTGACAAGGACTCTTACGATCGATCTGGGATCCCGGGACTATTACACACTCTAAATGATGGAAGATGGATGATGGTGGTGCGTGTTGGTGTTGTGGTGGTGGTAGAGTGGTGGCAAGTGCGAGAGAAGTGGTTTGCCAAGGGATTGATTGGAATGGAACCAAGCACCCCTATTTATAGTTGAAGTCAGACGCTCAACATGGCCCGTGCCCGCCTGGCACAGCCCCGTGGCCATCCTTCTCTCTCTTCCTCATTAATTGCAGTGTCAGGTCTTGTACTAACACGACCCTGTGTGTCAATGGCACGACCCGTGGCCATTGTACTTGTTGTGCTATCTTAGATTCTGCGAATCTTAGAGTTGACCACGCCCTGTGTTGCCTTAACACGACCCCGTGTTGGTGGTCTGGTTTGTCCTTTAAGTTTGTCATTTTCTTCCGTTGATAATCTTGACTGAGCACGGCCTATACCTGGTGAGCACGACCCCGTGTCAGAGCTTCTGATCTTGTTATTTTATTGGTTTGGATGTGGATGGGGGCTTGCCGAGTTGTGTCAATCCTCCTTCTTTGTATTTATGTTGGTTTTTGCTGTTAATTTGTTTTTTTGTGCATTTAAGCTCTTTTGACCATGTAAATTAATAAGGAACAAGGAAACAAGCTTTTTCCAACATTAGTACTGAAAAAGGATTGATTTTACGCCGTATGTGATATAATTTATATGTTGTATTTTACATACATAAAATACCCCCACAATTGAATCTTTGCTTTTCCTCAAGCAAAACTCTATAATGTGGCTTACACACCCAAACGTATTAGGTAGAAGATAAGGTTTTAGGCTTATCTTTAGAGTGTCGGGAATCCAAGTTCTAAATTTATTTTATTTTATTTTATTGACAATCTTATTCGTCATGATTTATTTAAAACACGAATTAAGAATAATTATTTGTTTTGGGCATAACATGCCTTTATAAAATTCTATTTAGTTATATACAAAATTACACACCTCATAAGTGGTCACTTAGCACTCGGCCGAAGTTGTTTAAGTGAAAACGCTCGTGCTCGGTTTGGAACTAACTCCTACTATAGGCTTGACAAACAATCAAACCTTGTCCTTTTTGACGTTTAATCCTTGTAAATATCAAGAGGACTTTAAAGGGTAGGTCATGGTTCGGGTAGGTGTGTTTGGTAGAAAAATGGAGAAAGGCGTAAAAAGTATCAGTTTTTCCATTGCTTCGTGGCTTAGCAAAAATATTTTGGTTTTTTTTTACCAAAGTTGAAACTGAGGCATAATTGTATTTTTATAACCGATCTTTTTAGAAACATTAAATGGTGAAAAAATAAAAAGGTTTGCGGATGTGGGTTTAGAAATGAACGGGTTAAGGCTCAAAGGGGCTTATCTAGGGGGTGTTTTTGGTTAAAGAAAGAAAAATAAAGGTTTGAAATGAAAAATGGGTTGATCCTAATGCGTCCATCATTTACTTACTTGGATTTGTGTCGGTAAGGACTTGGAATGTATTGATTTGGCAAGTTCTAGATTTGTAAGAACAAAACGGGGCTATTCACACAAGAAACGAAAATTGAGCAATTAGTATCGATGTGTATTTATATGCTCGGTAAATGCTCAAAACTCACTTTTGTGGGAAAAGGAGTTATAGTGTAAATATATATATATATATATATACATAGGGAAGGTTCAAATGAAAACCACTAGTTAACGCGAAAACTCGAAAACTAACTAAAAAAAGCCTAAAAAACACACAAAAATATATATATATTTTTTTTTGCAAAACCAAATTTCGCAGGTTTTTTTATATTAAAAAAAAATTTTCAAAAAAAAAAAAAATTTTTTTTTGTGTAGTGCACATGTGTATCTGTACTACACATGTGTATTATTACACATGTGCACTACACAAATTTTTTTTTTTTTTTTGAATTTTTTTTTTATATTTAAAAACCAGCGATTTTTATTAAAAAAATTGAAAAAAAAAAATTTGTGTGTTTTTTAGGCTTTTTTTAGTTAGTTTTCGAGTTTTCGCGTTAAAAGTGGTTTTCATTTGAACCATCCCCTATATACATATATATATATATATATATAGAGGTACGGGATCAGGAGATAACGTCCAAAAGTGTGAGAACGGTGAGAACGGATCCTGGCGTAACACGTGTCACGCGACATAGTGAAGGGCGGAGGGGCTTTTTTTTCCTTTTATATTCTTTTTTTAAACGCGTCTCACATCACCTTTCCATTTTTTGGCGTTTAACAAATACGCGACGTTTTTATTGTTTTTTTTAGGTCAGGAGCATAGTAAATATTTTGGCGTTTTAACTAAGTATGGCTTTGATTATTTTGACTTTCACCCTTCTCCTGTCAGAGAACTTATTGACGAAACGTCCTTTGACCTCTCAAACCTCCATGCAGTAACATGTACCAATTTTTTAAAATTAAATGGCGTTTTAGACAAGTTGTGGCGTTTTTAGTGAATGTGTGGAGTGTGAAGCTTTTTTTAGCTGTTGTACTTATATAAAGAGTTTTTTTTTTTTTTTGGGGGGGGGGGGGCAGGTAGATATTTGTTTTTGGCGGTAAAAAACATCAGTAATTTTCTTGATGTTTATTTTTTTTATCAATTGTTGTGCCATGTAGGATGCAGGCCTATAATGTGATAGGCAATTATGGAGTTTTAAAAAAATAAATAAATTCAATTTCCCATGTAGTTGCTTTTAATTTAATAAATGTTTAGCAATAATGTTACCGTCTCTTCATTTTAATCTTTTGCAATTACTGTTTCGTTCAGTTTCATCTGTCAATTAGTGTTGCTTTCTAGTAATACTTTGTTTGGCATTTTTTGGCTTTTTATATAGCATCAATGTGCTTTGCTAGCATCCGTTCTCACAGTTTTCATAGTATCAGGTGTTTTGGTGTTTGTAGTTTTTGGCGTTTTATACTCAATTTTTTTATTAGTTGAGAATTAGATAACAAACAGTAGAAACTGAAAAAAAAATTAAAAATTCTAATATAATTTCTCATCCAAATCTTCACTGTCATCAACCTCTTCTTCTTTAACCTTTTTGGCGTTTTGAACCTTTTTGAATACCTTACTTAGATGCTAATTTTCCTACATAATGCATGTCTTTAGAAGAAGCTTATTTTTAGTGGTATCCTGTATTTTGGTTTGATATATACTTGTTTGGTGACATGTTGAAGATCAACGCCTGCTCGAATGTATTGATCCCTTCATGCCATCAATATATCAATCAAGAACAAAGTGACATGATGACATATCAGTGTCATCAGTCTCTTTTTCATGAATATTTTTCCGTCTCATTCAGCAAAAGTTTATAGAGATACCCATCTCAGAGAAGAATCCATTCAGTGAAACTTCATTCAGATACTCAATATAGAAGAAACGAGGTTTCCCATCTGTGGTTTTTTAACTATTTTTTGGCGTTTTTAAAGTGAGTGGTTTCTAGGAAACATGACGTTGTTTTTTGGTGTGATCAATTGATTGTGCAGAGACGTCTCTCTTATAGGATGTTCTTGGCGCGTAGTTTAGGCAGGATTTTATTATAATAAATTATATTAATAAAGTAACCGTCTTTTCAGTTACTGTGTGTATTTTTATTTTTTTTGTTCAGTTTTTTATGAGTTTAGGGTGATAAACGTACCATCTTCCAAGTTTTCCGTTTTTTTGAGCTTTTTATAATACTTGTCCAAATTACTTTTATTGTTTTTGGCGTTTTATGGCATGATGGCGTTTCACAAGCATTTTGTCTGTTTGGCGTTTTTATTAAAATAATGAAATTTTGTTTTTAACTGAAACATAAATAACAAACAACAGAAAAAGAAATTAAAAAAATAAAAATAGAAACAATTCATCTTTCAAATCTTCATTGTCATCAGTCTCTTTCTTCTTTGAAACATGTTCACTGGCGGTTTGACTTTGGTATGCTTCATTTTGTTTTTTTGTTGTTAAAGTAGCTTTTTTTGTGGCCGTTTGGAAGGATAAAATGACGTGAGTTTTTTATTTGAAGTTCATCTTTATCTTCATGTTTATATTCAAACCACTCATCCATGCCATCCGTCTCTTCATGCCATTCAAAAATTCATCAACAACAAAACACAAAAAAAATGACTTAAGTCTGACACCAACATCTTTTTGTTGAAGATTTATCCATCTCATGCAGCAGAATATTATTGAGTTACACCCCCTCAGCTAAGAATGCATTCTGCGAAACTTCGCGTAGAACAATATTGAATATACAAGAAACGATGTTTGCCATTTTGGCGTTTTACTGAGAAAATAGTGTATCTAAAAGAAACGTCGATTTGGAATCTTTGATGTTTGAGTTTTTTGGCGTTTTCTAAGATGATTGGTATATAGTAAAATATGATGTTTTTTAGTTTGGTGTGTTTGATGTTTTGGGTTTTTTGGCGTTTATAAGATGAATGGTATATAATAGTAAATATGGCATTTCCGGTTCGGGGTGTGTTTAATGAATGTCTGAGATGTTTTGTTTATATAGGATGTGTTTTGGCCCGTAATGACGTTTTATTCATAAGTTTGACATTTTTGGTAGAGAAGTCTAAAGACCCTTTTACCCTTAATGAAGCGCGTCCACTTAATAGAATTGGTGTTATTTATGAAAATGTCACCGCGCCAATCTAGTCCATAGATTGTTTTGATCGGACGATCCATAACCGTTCTCACACTTTTCACTGTTTACTCTAAATCCTGACCCTATATATATATATATATATATATATATATATATATATATATATATATATAGTGGAGGGTTCAAATGAGAAGAATTTTTTTGTAAGAAGAAAAAAGAAGAAGTTTCAACCAATAATAATGCTTTATTTTACTTCATTTAATATTTGCATTTAATTTTAATATAAGGGTATATGGGTAAACTTAAAAAAATTATTAATTTGTATTCTTCCCCTTTAATAATTAACTAAATTAAATTTGTAACTCCTTTTCAAAATATATACTTTTTCCAAATTAAAAAAACAACTTAATTTAAAGTGTAGAATAAAGTACTAGTTGTGTAGGATAAATTACGAGTTGTGTAGGACATATTTCGAGGTGTGTAGGGTAAATTTCGACTGTGTAGGATAAAATTCTATAATGTGTAGGGTATATGTAGGAAAATTTTGATATGTGTAGGTTTTGTAGATTATATGTAGGGTAATTAATGTTTAGTGGACTAATTAATTAAAGAGTTAAAAATTAATGATATGAGTTATAAATGAAATAATATTTTACTAATATGCCCTTTCTTCTTTTTCTTCTCAAATTAAATTTCTTCTCAAATGAACCTTCCCCTATATATATATATATAAAATCAAATTTTACAAAGATTTGTTATGCCCATTTTTATAATTTTCTTAGTTGTTTCTTTTTATCTCAACGCTATCAGGTGTAAATATGTAAAAACATAATTTTTAGAACTTATTTTACCCAACTAAACCAAGATAAGTAAAAGAAAATAAAGAAAATTTTTGAAAAAGTTTGGGGTGATTAGCGGTTTTCCAAGGCGAGTTTTGTGCAAGGCTTATTTTTTAGGACAAACGATTCAAGGTTTTATCATCCCCCACAGTTAAATTACACATTGTCCTCAATGTGTCCCAAATAGGATTTATTTTGATTAAATGCGTAAAAAGTGTGTAAAAATAACAATTTGTTTGGTTACTGGCACTTGCCCATGTCCAAAGTTCCAGTAACAATGTTGATCAGAAGACTTACAGTATGGTGGACACGGGGGCGTGCTGAGTGCGCACGACCCGTGCCACCTTCTTGGCAAACAATTTTGGACATCAGACAGTTGAGCACGGGGGCGTGCCTATTAGACACGACTCCATGCTGCAGGCACAGATATGCAGTTTTTGAGGCGGGAGGCTCTGGTTTACGTGCATGGGTTCCAGTTTTCATTATCCCTTTGGCGTTTTCAATTTCATTCACTCATTTATTGATATCATCATCCAAAGTACTTCCATTTCATTGAAAAATAAAAGACAAGTACAAGAAAATAAAATTTACAATCCTACATTAACCTAGGCTAGATAGATTCTTGAGGGATGCCTCCACGAGGTGTTATTTTAAAAACCCTAATAACTACTTTCGTAGATCTAAGATCGTTAGTCGTTGGAGGACTTGAGCTAATTCCGAAACCACTCAATTAGAGGTCATTGAGCATTTCTTCTATCTCCCTTGGAAGGAAGATACAAGGCTCCTCAATGTCCTCTTCTTGAGGTAAATGAGCGGGATCCACCGGAACCTCAAAGGCGATATTGAGAGGGGGAGGTTCCTGGATCTCGTCATCCCATCCGGTGGGTTGAATAGCCTCGTTTGCAAGGTTCCAATCTTCTTGAGGCCAGATCGGTTCCATTGGAGGCATGACCAAGATATTCAACCTTTGGTGTAAAAGGTTGATCTCCCTAAAGCAATCTTCGAGGCCCATTGAGAGGTAGTTCACCCGGTCGATTAGAACCTCTTCCACTGCGGTCATTTCCTTGAGAGACTCCCTTAAACCACTCACGTATCTTACGAGAGTAGCTTCAAGGGAGAGTCTCCTCCCTCAGCGGTTATTCCTTGAGCTATTTGAAGAAGTTCCGCTCCACTGGCTCGACATTCTAGGAAAGATGACAAACCGTTAACAATTTTGGAATAACAGATGACTTAGCACGGCCCCGTGCCTATGTGGCACGACCCCGTGCTGCTCCACCAGCTCTAAAATTCTTAGCTCAAGAAATTTTATTTTATGTTAAATTCATTTGATTTTTACTTTTCTAGAAGTAAATAACTTAAAATAATGTTTTACTATAGTAGAATTGCAAAACTTTGAGCTAAAATCATGCTTTTGAACCGCCTATTAAAGCTTTTTGAGCTGCTTCAAGCTTCAATGGAGGTTTGGTGGAAGGAAGAATAGGAAATGACTAAAAGAAGTAAAGACAAGAAGGTTATGATGTGTGTCGGTGTGAGTATATTTTTAGTTATATTATTTGCTCTTTTTTAACGCGCCGATTTTCAAATTTTAAATTTATAAAACACAATATTTTACTATCACTCTATTCACGTTAGGGCAAGCGCACCCATCGCGGACGTAGTATAGTGATGGCAAGATACCGAGGTCGTCCAAGGACACAAGAGCTTTTAATATCGGCTTATCATCAACGTCTAATCAAACCAATTTTTTAGAAAAGATTTTTAAACTAAAAAAAAGATAAAAACAGAAAATAAAAATGATAGACAAGAAAGAATCACTTGGATCTGACTTATCTTTCATGTACCCTTTTGATGATTTCCGCACTTTGGGCATTTTAAGATATTATCCTAGTTATGGTAGTAGGCCCTCTTTTGGAGGCGACGTTACCCTCAACCTAGTGGTTTGAGTCAGCAATGATACAATCCCACTAGGTCGAAATATTGAAAGATAATTAAGTAAGTTATTAATGCAAAATGTGGTGGACCCCCTTACAAGGTGGTGATCACCCTCAACCCGTTGGTCTGAGTCAGCAGGGATACAGTCCTCGCGGGGTTGGTTTAATGTTTTAATAGTAGTTTATGAATAAGGGGTGCAAGCGTTTTCTTACTCTCAGTCGGGCCAGTCATTTCCGGCCAATCCATGGAGTAGTACTAAACTTGCACCAGGTTCTCGCAAGATCTATACACTGAACGAGACATAGAATTACCCAATCCACCCTTCGAACCCCCTTACGGGAAATTAACATGCTTTACATAGACCGTAAGACATGAATATGCTGAGTAAACGACATATGAAGAATAGGAGAATAAATTCGCCTTTAATCTAAAAAACTAATTATTAAAGTCATTAATACATACCCAATAAAAAAGTAGCCAAAGATTGGAAATTATAAAAGAAATACATAAAAGATATGTCTTCACCAAGTGATGTAAGAATTTAGTCAAGCATGGCCTTTGTTTGGCAAAGATTCTTACGATCAATCTTGGATCCCGAGACTACACACACACTCTAAAGATGGAAAAATGGATGATGGTGGAGGATGATGGTGTTGTATTGTATTGGTGGTGGAGTGGTAGCAAGTGAGAGAGAAGTGGTTTGCCAAGGGATGAGTTGAAGTGGAACCAAGCACTTATATTTATAGCTGTCTTCAGAAGCTTCAGCACGACCCTTGCCCCGCTGGCACGGCCCCGTGCCATCTCTCTATCTCTTCCTCATTAACTGCTTATCAGATGTTGTACTAACACGGCCCTTTGTGTCAACGGCACGGCCCGTGGCCAAATTACTCACTGTACTATCGCAGATTTTGAAAATCTTTGAGTTGACCACGCCCCGTGTTGGCTTAACACGGCCCCGTGTCGATTGTATCCATTTTCAGGCACGACCCGTGTCAGGTGGACACGGCCCCGTGTGAGTCTTCTGTTCTTGCTATTTTGTTGTTTGGATGTGAATCGGGGCTTGGCGAGTTGCGGCAATTCGTACTTCTTTACTTTTATGTTGGTTTTTGCTGCATTTTTGCTCCTTTTGCAAATTTAAGCTCTTTTAAACCTGAAAATAAAAAAGGAACAAAAACACGAGCTTTTTCCAACATTAATACTAAAAAAGGGTTGCTTTTTACGCCGTATTTGGTATAATTTATATGTTGTATTTTAATCACATCAAATACCCCCACACTTGAATCTTTGCTTGTCCTCAAGCAAAACTCTATTACGTGGCTTACACACGCAAACGGAATAGGTAGAAGAGAAGGTTTTTGGGTCCTATCTTTAGAGTGTCAGGAATCCAAGTTCTAAATCTATTTTGTTTTTATTTTATTTACAATCATATTCGTCATGATTTATTTAAAACTCAATTTAAGAAAAATTATTTACTTTGGGCATAATATGCCTTTATAAAATTCTATTTAGTTATATACAAATTTACACACCTCACAAATATTTACTCAACACTCCGCCGATAATGTATTAAGTGAAATGCTCGTGCCCGATTTGGGACTCACTCCTACCATAGGCTTACCAATCGATCAAATCTACTCCTTTTGAAGTTAAATCCTTATAAGAATCTAGAGGGCTTTGAAGGGTAGGTGGTGTTTCAGGTTTGGTAAGTTTTATTGGAATAGGGGTAAAAGCGTAAATTATTGGTTTTACTATTGCATTTTGGCTTAGCAAAAAAATACTTTTGCATATTTTTCTAATTTGTTTTTTATTGCCAAAGTTGAAACTGAGTCGTAATCGTAATTTCATAATTGATAAGTTTACAAAAATAAAAGATGAAAAATGAAAAGGGTATTTATTTTGTGGGTTTGAAATGAAAAGGTTTTTAAGGTTCAAAGGGTTTAACTAGGGGGTGTTTTTAGGATAAAGCAAAAAAATAAAGGTTTTGTTTTTGAAAACGGATTTGTCCTAATGCCTCTATCATTTACGTAGTTGGATTTTTGTCGGTAAGGACTTGGAACACATTGTATTGTCAAGTTCTAGATTCATGAGAACCAACAGGCTATTCACACAAGAAACGAAAATTGAGCAATTAGTATAGTTGTATATTTTTATGCTCGGTAATGGCTCAAAACTCACTTTTGTGGGAAAGGGGGTCATAGTGTAAAAATGTATATATAATCAAATTTTACAAACATTTGTCATGCCCGTTTTCGTAATTTTCTAAATTGGTTCTTTTTATCACGATGTTATCGGTTGTAAATTTGTAAAAACATAATTTTTAGAACTTGATTACCCAACTAAACTTAAGATAAGTAAAAAAAATGAAAAGAAATTTTTTGAAAAAGTTTGGGGTGTTTAGCGGTTCCAAGGCGAGTTTTATGTAAGGCTTGATTTAGGACAAACGATTCAAGGTTTTTATTATCCTGCCCCCCCCCCCACACTTAAATTACACATTGTCCCCAATGTGTCCCAAAAAGGATTTATTTTGGAAAAATGTGTAAAGAGTGTGAAAATAACAAATTTTTTTTGTTACTGGCACTTGCAGCACGGCTCCGTGCTTTGGGGACATAGCCCCATGTTCAAAGTGCCAGTAACAAATCAAATCAGAAGACTTACAGTGGGGTAGCCACGGGGGCTTGCTGGGTGAGCACGGCCCGTGCCACCTTCTGGACAGAAAATATTTGACAACAGTAAGACGGGCACGGGGGCGTGCTGGGTGAGCATGGCCCCGTGCTGCAGCCACTGTTTTGCAGGAAATGAGTCGGAAGGCTTATGTTTTATGTGCATGGGTTCCATTTTATCATCCATCTGGTGTTTCCGCTTTCTCTAACACATTTATTTGAAATATCACCATCCAAACATCCATTTTTATTAAAAATAAAAATATTACAAGGAATGAAAAATTACAAACCTACTTAAACTAAAGCTAGATAGATAGAATCTTGGAAATACCTCCCGAGTTCAATTTTTAACAGCCTAAAAGCTACATTCCTAAATCTATGAATGTTAGATGATGGAGGACTAATAGCTTTTGTGGGAAACACTCAATCTAGAGGTCGTTGAGCATTTCTTCAATCTCCCTTGGTAGGAAGATAAAGGGTTCCTCTTCCGCTTCCTCTTGAGCGGGTGCAGGATTGATCGGGACCTCAAAAGTGGCATCAATAGGAGGACGCTCCGGAATCTCGACATCCCAACCCGTAGGTTGTATGACCTCATTGGCTAGGTTCCAATCTTCTTGTGGGAAGATTGGCTCCATAGGACGTAAAGCCAAGATATTCAACCTTTGATGTTGAAGGTTGATTTCTCTTAAACAATCCTCCAGCCCCATGGTAAGGTAGTTCACTCAGTCTATGAGAACCTCCTCCACCAATGTCATCTCATCAAGGCTCTCTCTTAAGAAACTCACGTATCTTACGAGAGTGGCCTCGATTGAGAGCCTCTTTTCTCTTCTTTAGTTCCTGGAGCTGGTTGACGATGTTCCACTCTATTGGCTTAACATTTTGAAAGAAAATGACTAACTGTTAGAAGGAAATGGAATATCAGAATACTCTGCACGGCCCCATGCCAGACTGGCATGGCCCCGTGCTGCTACATCTGTTTCAGATTCTTAGCTCTTAAAAATTTATTTTAAGTTAGTTTTGACTGATTTTTAAATTTCTGAACGTAAATAACTTAAAATAATGTTTTACTAATGTAAATTTGCAAAACTTTGAGCTAAGAATCAAGAGTATGACCCTCCTATTGAAGCGTTTGAAGATTAAAGCTTCAAGCTTCAATGGAGTCCATGGAGAATGAAGAAGAGGAAATGCACAAAAGAGGAAAAGACAAGAAGGTCAAATGAGAACTATTTAAGAACATACCTTTTCTGGTATGTGTGAAGAATCTTAGAGATCTTGCCTTTTGAGAATGGTTCCAAATGTTCTCCTAAAGGCTGAGTTTATAGATAGTGACAACATGCGGGCACGGCCTCGTGCCAAAAAAATACGAGGGGCATCGCCTCGTGTTAGTTTAGCATGCCCCATGTTACTGGAATAAAGTGGGCACGGCGTGTCTTCAAGGAACACGGCCCCGTTTTAGAGCTTTTATCAAGGTTATCTAAAATTTTGAGGAATTATCCGATGTCGGGTGGTTCCTTACTGGTTGGAACAACACCGTACTGTCAGATATACCGCAGACTTAGGCGAGGGGTACGAAAACGCAAGAGGTTGTCGGAAAGGTAGAATAGGGCCTTCCATTATTTACCATTTCTGGGATCTCGTTAAAGAAGGTGTGAGTTGATTCGCTCCTGTCCATGCTGTTGGTGTGAGATTCACACTCGAAAAGGGGGATCGTCACGGCTGAATCGATACAGGGACGACTATCGCTTTCGTTTTCACGGTCGTGTGTGGTGGAGCTTTGGTTAACCTCGGTGTTGTTGTTTATGCCTGATTTTTCCTCCATTGGTTCTCCATCGGATGGAATCTTTGATGAATTTCCCGCCTTCAAGTGAGATTCTATCTATTGGATTTTTTGGATGATCCTTTTTTTCTATTTGACCTATTGGTTCTAGGTCATCTACGAAAGAGGATCGATGGGGTTCAGGTGGAGGGATTTCCTTTTTATTTGTACTCCCGCTTGTTTCAGGGGTTTCGTTACAGGAAAACGATGGTGCTAAATAGTGGGGAGTGCAGTTCAGAACGCCACATTCTGATTCTTCATGATCCTCCCCATAAAAATCGCACCATAACCCGTAAGAGTGGCATGGGTATATATATATATATATGTATATATATATACATAGACCGTCGGGATCAGGCGGTCACTATTTTCTTCCAAACAGAGAGTTTGGCACGGCCCCGTGTTGGAATAACATGGCCTCGTGCTGCAGGACATATCTGGGAGAAAATAGTTTTTAAGGTTCTAGAGAGTTGACACGACCCCGTGTTGGAGCAGCACGACCCCGTTTCAATTCTGCAGAAAGAGGAAAATTAAAAGAAAAAGAAGAAAAACCTAAAAAGAAAAGAAAAAAAATGTTTAGGCCGTTAATTATAAGCTTTCTTAAAATCCTTGTGTCCCTGGCAACGACACAAAAAACCTTACGTGTGTCGGTGTGAGTATATTTTTAGTTATATTTTTAGCTCTTTTTTAACTCGTCGTTTTTCAACTTTTAAATTTATATAACACAATATTTTACTATCACTCTACACACGTTAGGGCAAGTGCACCCATCACGGACATAGTATTGTGATAGCAAGATACCGAGGTCGTCCAAGGACACAAGAGCTTTTAATGCCGGCTTATCGTCAACGTCTAATCGAACCAAATTTTTAGAAAAGATTTTTAAACTAATAAAATGATAAAAACAGAAAATAAAAATGATAGACAAGAAAGAATCCCTTGGATACGACTTATCTTTCATGTACCCTTTTGATGATTTCCGCACTTTGGGCATTTTAAAAGATTATCCTAGTTATAGTAGTAGGCCCCTCTTCTGGAGGCGACGTTACCCTCAACCTAGTGGTTTGAGTCAGCAAGGATACAATCCCACTAGGTCGGAATATTGAAAGATAATTAAATAAGTCATTAAAGCAAAATGTGGTGGACCCTCCTTACGAGGCGGCGACTACCCTTAACCCGTTGGTCTGAGTCAACAGGGATACGATCCTCGTGGGGTTGGTTTAAAGTTTTAATAGTAGTTTATGAATAAGGGGTGCAAGCGTTTTCTTACTCTCAGTCAGGCCAGTCATTCCCGGCCAATCCATGGAGTAGTACTAAATTTGTACCAGGTTCTCGCAGGATCTATACACTGAACGAGACATAGAATTATCCAATCCACCCTTCTAACTCCTTTACAGGCAATTAACATGCTTTATATAGACCGTAAATACATGAATATGTTGATTTAACGACATATGAAGAATAGGTGAATAAATTCGCATTCAATATAAAAAACTAATTATTAAAGTCATTAATACATACCCAATTAAAAAGTAGCCAAAGATTTGAAATCATAAAACAAAAATACATAAAAGATATGTCTTCACCAAGTGATGTAAGAATTTAGCCAAGCATGGCCCCTATTTGACAAAGATTCATACGATCAATCTTGGATCCCGAGACTACACACACACTCTAAAGATGGAAAAATGTATGATTGTGGTGGATGATGTTGTTGTAGTGGTGCCTAGTGAGAGAGAAGTGGAACCAAGCACTTCTATTTATAGCTGTCTTCAGAAGCTTCAGCATGGCCCATTGATCGGAGTGTCGCGCTCCGGTCAAAGATAATATTTATATGCCCTAATTACCCTTAACAAATAGCTAGTGGTAGTGAGGGGTCGAACCACGAAGAGTATGTGGTTTGTGTATGGATTCGAATGAATTATATCAAATGTCACGATTTATGAAGCTTACTAGAATGTTTTTGTATTTTTGTTTAATTAAGAGATATGAGTTTAAACTAATTGAATTGATTAAATTGATGAACAACTAATGATTAACGATTACGAGAAAATGGTTACTAGAACAATAATAATAAAAAGGAATCACGCCCGGTTTCGGTAATTGTTAACCTAGGGTTTCTACAAGTTTTAGTTTCAACTCAAATGCATTCGATTAACGGATTTAGTGTACCGTAACTTAGGTGCTACTAGCTATCAACGTCCCGAAGAACGGACAAAAAGACACTTTGTAATCAACACAAGTATATCCTAACAATGATAATGCACAATTACATATCACCGTTTCGCAAAGTCATAACTTTTAACATCGCTCGACAATTCACGAATTCGCAACAAATGTAATACTATTATCAAGTGTTTCAAAAACCAAATACAAATTGTCACTAAGATGAAACAAGAACAATTCAAAACACTAAAATCAACAACTACCTACACCGGGGTGAAACCGAGATGATCACCGGAAGTTTGGAATGCGAATGAAACCATCTTGAAACTTGGTGGATGAAGGTTAGGGTTTTGGATGGGTGATGATGGTGAATGGATGATTGAATGGATGGATTGGTAATTGAATGGAACTAGGGTTTAGGAATCAAGATGATGATAATGCTTTGTTCTTGATTCGGGTTGATAGAAAAAAAACGGATGGTGGAATGGTAGGTGAAAGATAGGTCAATTGTGGCTCCAAGATACCAGTTCAAACTCCCCCAAGTGTGTAACTTACGACTTTAATGACACCCAGCCAATAGAAATCGATCTTGATCCCTAAAACACAAGAATTCGCGTTTCCTGTTTTGACAAGCCGTCGCCGACGGCCCTCAACCCGTCGGCGACGGGCTTTGGTTCGCTCATTTCCTCCGACGGCTTATTCGTCTGGATACGTCCAAAAGGTGGTGACAGTTATTTCTGGAAGGCGTTGCCGACGGGGCCAAAGCCTTCGGCGACGGGCTCTCATTTCTTCATTCTCTGATTTTCCATTTTCCGCTCCCGGTTGATCCGTAACGCGTCCCGGTGCTCCGGTTTTCGACCCAGTGGCTTGTAACGCTCCCGAAAAGCCCTTAAACTCCATCAAACCTGCATAAACACAAATCTAATTAAAAGTAGGCCATTCAAGATTAAAACTCATATAAAAACATAAAGTTACACGATTACAAGCACCGGTTTTCAACCACGTATCACATCCTCACACTTGTCTTTTGCTTGCCCTCAAGCAAATCTGTTTTTCACTTTCACGTGGGTCGAACAACGAATACACTTCCCATACCCGAGACAAGAGTTAAGGTCTAATGTCATACAAAAGTTCACATTCTTTACATTTTCCACATATTTACCGGTAAAGTGAATAATCACATATAATAATGGTTATCCAAGAATAACCTGCCCGTAAAACTAACAACTCATGCATATCCCTCACAATGTGCTCTCCACTCGGCTTAAAATTGGCTAACGTGTATAATATATTAGCACTTCAACAATTAATCGCTCAATACCGATTAGAACACGTACCCGCATAGGCTTGCAACTCAATCATTCTCCACCACCGAACACGAATACTAAGCACAAGTCAAAAGGTCTTTGAAGGGTTGTAACGGGGCTAGGCTAAGGGTAGGGAATAGGACATTTTAAAGTGGCTATGGCGATGAAAATTCGATTTTTATTACAAACCACTAAATTAAACAAAACTAAATATAAACATCAACTATGGGCAATAATCTTTCACCCTTTTATTCGACAACTACTAACACTTCTTTTTGTGTTTTTCTTCAACAATTTTCAATTCTTTTTCATAATATTTTCTGTTTTTTTTTTCTCGCAACAATGCAAACAATCAAGAATAACTATACAAATACGACTCCTATAATCGAAAAGGTTTAAGGCTATGGGCTATAGGGTGGTCAAACGAAAGGTTTAGGCTCAAAATGGGTGACTAGGGAATTTGTTCGGGTAAGGATAGATAAATGGTTTTAAGAGAAAAGGTTTACCTAATGCCTTAATCATTCTCGTGCTTGTATTCGGTCTATAGTCTCAAACGTATCAAAAGTTGCAAGTTCTACAATACGCGACTAATGGTCCACTCAAACAAAGAAACATGTAAATGTAAATCTATGATATAAAAGTGGCTCAAACCTCACGTATAAGGGTATGATATGTGATATGCATAAATTGCTAGTTCCTTAGGCGAATTATTCCCAAATAACCACCCGCTAAATACCCGTTATGCTTATTAATTTGAACTTGACCATGACAAAAGACCAAATGGGTTGTGACATCCTTCGTTGACTTGGTTACTTGTGCTTTTAAGATCGCTTTTGAGACAAGAAATTTTGAAAAATTTTTGAAATTTTCCCCCATCCCCACACTTGAGGTAAACATTGTCCTCAATGTATAGAATTTAAATGAATGGGTCAAAATCGAAAACTTTTACTACTCCCCCATCCCCACACTTGAGGTAAACATTGTCCTCAATGTGCAAGAACTAGAGTTTTAAAACGCACAAGGGATGTGACACGTCTAACCTTCCCAAAATCTCACCCCGGAAAATAGAATACAAAGTACAATCCACTTATTCCTAACTAAGAATCAAAGTAAAAGGAAACACATGGACCTGATTTTTATCGCTTGATACTCATATCTCCTTCGCCTCTTCATAAAAACGGTTGTCCCGCGAACATGTTGTACCTACAAATTCTAATCCTTGTGTAGAAGCATGCTTCTCACAACCATCAAAATTTGTTAGTTACTTAGTTCTACCCTTTTTTATGAAACATATTACCAAGCCATGTGTTATTTCACTTCGATTTATGTGGACAATAATTTACAACAACAATAAACCTAACTCACTTTCGTAGGAATCACGGTTGCATTTAGCTTATGCAACAAGCCCTTTTAAGCCCCCCAATAGCTTGGGAGGACGAGAGGTCTCGTGAGGGTTATATAGGGAACACACCCACAACGTTCATTTAACTAGGCGAAAATAAATAACATGAAATAAAAATAACGGAAACAAAATAATATACAACAACAACAAAAACATACCATACCTCTACCGCTGATATCGCTCGTTTGGATCCACTAGCGGGTTGGGCTGGTATTGATAACCAGTGAGGGACTCGAACATCTCCCTATAGTTATCGAGGGGACTCTGCTCCCCTTGAGGCGGCGGTTGGTACGGAATCGGGATAAAGCTAGAACCGACTGCCTCGGGCCAATGAGGGGTGGGATCGGATGGACCTAATGGATGAGGAAGATTGGGGTAATCAGTCCACCCCGAGTGTTCGGCGTACGGGAGACCGGCTTGAAGGTCTCTTTGATGGCGCTCCTGATCGTGGAGTATCTTGGTGTTGTTAATCGCCATTTGGTGAGAGACAGCCAAAGCACTCCATCGACGTCGTTCCAATTCTCTTGCTTCATCTTGACGCCTAACCTCATCTTCTTCCCATGCCCGTCTTCGGGCTTCCTCAACCTCTTGCCTCTTCGCCAACTGTTCCATGTGTGACCTCTGCATTGCTTGGAACAGTTGTTGCTCTTCCATAAACTTATCCATTCTCTCCCGATGGGCTGCTTGAACTGCCCAAAACTCCTGCATTTGAGGTCCCTGTGCCTCCTCATATGCTTCCCTCCTTCGGTTATACTCTCGGCCTTCACCTATGCATGCAGAGACATTGTCATATATCTCTTGCTGTCCCCGATCAAAATTCTTGTAGGAGGGCACCCGTCTAGTGGTCACAAAGCCCGCCACATCTGCATTAATTTCTCTATGCGGCCTCATGTATCTTTGTCGTGGTCTTTGTGGACCGGAGGGTTCAACTTCCTCCTCTTCATCACCCATCTCTTCATCTTCTCCCGATTCTGGTGGTGCCCCTGAAGTAAGGAACTCATACTTATGACCCAACTTGTCGGTCACAACATACTTGTTCCCCGAGAGTTTAACTTCTATATTCCAGTTCTTCTTCATGGAGGCCTTATTAAGTTCCTCCAACGGTTTAGTTACCCATAGTGATTCCGGAGGTAAGCAATTTTGTTGAACAATCATGGCACTAATGAGGCGTGCGTATGGAATAAAACGCCTCTGGGACGACTCCCGAGTAAACCACGTATTCATCATCACTATGTGTCTCCATGACAATGTCGGGGTCCCATATAGCAAAGAATGCACCACCCTACAGTCACCCGCTTTAACACTTCCACGATCACCAAACCTCACCAAAATGTTCTCAACATTAATCCCTTGGAGAATCTTTCCCTCAATCGTCATGTGCTTTCTCTTTGTCTCTCCCCCATCATGATAAGGTAAAACAACCGCGGTCATCTGCTCCGGATCACCAACATTCGCATGACTATCCAAAAATTGTTGCATGGTTGGATAGTCATATGCTTGCACCCCCAAAGAATCAAAGCGTGCAATGCGGTTGATGGTTTCGAAAGACATCGTCATTAACCCCCGGCCTGTTTTCCCGACCAATTTCCATTCCGCGGGAGGGTTATCCTTATTCATAAACCTCAGTGTCGACAACCATTCACATACCTCCGATAAATATATCCGCGAAGTGTTATCTTCGCACCAATCAAGCACTCTTTCCCAACCTTGGCGTTCAAACATTTGTGTTATTCCGATTTGTTTGAACTCTTCAACATTCACCACTCTTTCACATAAACTCCTTTCCGGAACTGAGGTACTCACGTTGTTGACCATTTTCCATTTCCAGAGCTTGGCCTCTAACTTCCTATCTTGATATTCCGATAAAAGTTTTCTCTTCTCCTCATCCCAAACTTCGGCGCTTTTGCTATCCCTAAAGTTTGCCCACTCCCAATCTTGTCTGTACAGTCTTGCATCCCCCTCTGCGATGGAGCTTAATTGCTCCCACTTCCTCGGTATTAAACCGGAAGAAGAACCGACTCCTGATGATGAAGCTTGCCATGTAGTCTTTTGTCTTTTACCACCGGCCATAACTACAATCACAAACAAGCAAAACATCAATATAACCCCAAGCCTTTACTAAACTCTCAAACTTTGAACATGATGTGTGATGTTGACATTTTAATTAACAAGTGAATGTAAAATCGCCTCTTTAAACTTCCAAAGTCGCTCACTTTATCATAAACTTATCAATTTCTTGTTAATCTTACAATTTCTTATAATTTCAACAAAATTCAACATAACCTTCATGTTCAATCATGTTCATAACAAGTGTAATCACTTCACTATGGTTATAACATGCTCAAATTCCATCCAAAGCTACTAATCTTACTCAAAATCATGCTAGAACAACATACATTGTCTAAACAACCTACTCTTAAACTAAAAAGTTTAAAATTTTGGAAGAAAAACACTAACATATGATAATCAAGCATAAATTTAAGGAGAATCCATACCTTTGATCTTGTTAGACAAGAAGAACTAAGAAAAGATGGAAAG
>JARYGA010031830.1:0-40503 GCA_030545235.1 Helianthus tuberosus
AATAAATACTGGCGAGTTCATTCCATTTTTATAAAAATATATTGTTATACTTTACAGCATTAAGGGTTTTTATATTTGTTTATATTTACCCAAAGCTCAACCAATATTGGTCACATGGTGGCAGCTCCGATGTGACGGTGGTCATATCACTCATTGGCTCACTTTTGTCCAATGGTGGATTTATCAAGTAATTATATCTTATTATTCAAAGTATCTGTCACTAGGCGATTCCCGTGACGATGGTCATATCACTGTTGATCATTCTTTCAACTAATGACTCTGGTCATAACACTGTTGATCATTCTCTCAACTAGTGTCTGTGGTCATAACACTGTTGATCATTCTCTCAACTAGTGTCTTTGGTCATGTCACTGTTGATCATTCTCTCAACTAGTGACTCTGAACTTAGTAGTGTCCCATGACATTACTTTGTCAAATATATTTTCTATGGCATAAAACCAATTAGCCCAGAAAATGAAATATATCATTTCCTGTCAAACTAGTAACTATAACTTTATTAAATATAACATATTAACTAAATAATTGTGATATGATTATTTAATATATTAACGGGACGAAGATTTAAAATTATAATTCCCGATGTATATCTTAATATTTTAAAAGTTAAATATATATGGTTTAAGATATACATTAAGGTTTATAGTTTATAATATACTATTTTAAATATTAAATATAATATTTAAATCTCACGATATAATAATGTTAGTGAAAGTTTAATTTTAATATTAAAATTAAAAGTATATATTTTTATATACTTTCACTAATGTGTATTAAAACATTATACACTAATGTTTTAATAGGTGAAATACTAAATAAACGGATAGAAATGTTTAATACTAACATGTTTAATATAGATACAAAAATCATTGTACATTTCTATATCTGTGATTCATTCTAGTTATGTGACTACACTATGTTTTTTTTATAATAATTTATTATTGTACATCTTTTTATTTGCAATATATTGTAACTTTAAACATATTGCTTATTTTATACATATTTATTTTATATTAAATTGTAAAATATTCTTTTAATGTGCTATGTTGCGATAAAAGAACTATAGTATTAAGTATAGTAGATTGCATCTAAAATAAATTAGTAGAATTATCGAAATAATATTTCAAAAAGGTTACGACATGATATATACTTGTTTGTTAATATTTGTTATGTGCAAACAGCTTAGTATTTTAAGCAATATGTTATTTTAATATCAAGTGTAGTGTATGCTGTAACAACTCTCATCAAAAGTCATATTAATTAAATTAATTTGCCCAAAAGGAAACCCTAATTGAGACACCCAAGTGATTCTACACAAACCCTAAAATTTTCAGAATTTTCAGAATCAGGATTAGGGCCCCTAAAACTCAGGGGGCGTAAAACCCTAGTTACGATTATCTAAATAACTCTCTGTCAAATTCGAATTTTGAGAAACTGTCGACTCAGCAAGCCTACCCATGCACGTAGCTACCCTATGAAACTAGGTTAGCAGTCGCGTAGTGCGACGACTATAGGGGTAACCAGTCGCGCTACGCCACTGGGTCAAATTTTCAGTATAAATAGTAGAGTTTGGGACTTGATTCTGGGCACTGAAACGACGTAAAAATTCGAATTGTACGTTGAGTTATAGCATAAACAGTCCCACAACACACACTGATCACGAAGTGCTGCCGCAATTCAGGGTAATAACTCGATCGCTGCTACGATTCAATGTCCGATCGATTAAACTATCCAATGGATGTTTAAGTGCTGCCCACATTTGGTTTTATGCTTTGTCATTCGTCGTTAAATCGATGGATGTTTAAGTATCGCACTTTGTCATTCGTTGTGAAGGTTTCAATCTCGTGAGTTATCGTAAATGCTGTATTAGGTTACTAACCTAGTTTGTGTGCATGATTATTTAAACTAGGTTATCAAGGCTAATCAGTAGGCTAAGCTCTGTTCATAATTAAATCTGCAATGTGAGTCATTCTCTTTTTATCAAATCTATTTACAAAAGCATGTTTAGTTCAAAGTTATAATTACGGGGATTAAGTCTTTGTAATCACCAAGTTACAGCCGGTATGTGGGGTTTTGTATACATTACTTGATAATCGTCACCATTGGGGCAGCCAATGGGGGATATGACCATAGTCACAGATCCGGTCGAGTGACAAATACCGTGGGTAGTTGGTTTGATATCAGAAACATTGTAATCGCTCTTAATACTGTAAATTATAACAAAAGAGTCGTTTTATTAAAAAGAATGATTCACTCAGTATTTCCCGCTGACAAAACCTTTTTCAAACATGTTTCAGGTGATCTGTTGTGATCCAGGAAAAGTTCCGTGAAGCACTACAAGCTTAAGGAAGTGGCTCAGTATAAAAATAAGGAAACATGTTTTGTAAAATAAAAGATTTCTTTGTGAAATCTCAAGATTGTAAATTACCGGGTTTTATCCCGAAGTGGTGAATTAAAATAAATCGGGAAATATTTCTGTTTTTAAAAGATCCTGAAGAAACTTCCGCTGTTAAATAAATACCACGGGATTTTCTGTCCCGCGGCTCCTGAAACGGGTTAAACCGGGTCGGGGGCCGTGACAGAAAAAGGTGGTATCAGAGCCACTGATCTAAGCCTATTAAGTATTTAGAAATACTTAATTTTACTTATTGCCAATTATGTGATTATGTGTTTTATTAACTGATTATTTGTTAGTTACAGTATGGGTAAACAAAAGCTGTCAAATATCTATCTTAAACTAGATAGGTCATCCAACGAGAAGGGAAATTCATCCCAAACAAAACCTTATGTAATTCCTGAAGAAGGAATATTTGTGAGAAAGGCACATTACGATAAACCACTTTCTCCTAATAAAAGAAGTTTGATTATTAGGAAAAGTCAGGAGGAAATAAGGAAAAACCGAGAGAAGAAGATTAAACAGGAAACCCAGGAATTAACCAGTAAAACACCTTGGGAGGAATTAACCAGTAAAACACAGTAGCAGAAAATGCAAATCTCTAAATACTCTAACTCAAGTTTTAGCACCTTTATTTATCTACAATCCAGAAACCTTATTCAGTAAATAAATAAGTTCACAGTAAATCGTAGTATATTTTACTTGTCAGTTGTTTTATGTATGGTATGTAATAATATTTAAGGGTTATCTATGAAATTTTGTTATTTTATTTTAACATTTGGTATGTATTTTGCATATATGCTAAACAGCATGAATGAGATATCTGAAGCTTTAGAAAATCTTAACCTCTATCCCGTTAAGATAGAAGTTTCCAAGGAATTCACCGGTTACTTCGCTGATAAAGAAGAACCCATGGAATTTCAATCCAAACCACTGGCAAAACCTAAACCCAAGAAAAGAAGCAGATTTGTGGGCTGGAGGCGTGTACGTAGGAAAAAGCCAGCAACAAGAAAGGTTAACAAAACTGAAGAACCAAAAAACAAAGGAAAAGGGGTAGAAATTGAGGAAAATGTTAATCAAGTAGAGATAGAAGCTGAGAAGAGTTTTAAGCAAACAGAAAGAGAAATCAGAGAAAGTTCTAGACAGAAACAGAAAATGACTCCTTGGGAAATTTTAGATCATAAACTAGTAATGAGTGACCTCATCGGACCTGCCGATGGAAACCTTGAACCAGCTAATCCAAACCTTATATTTACTGAAGAAGATCTTTTCAGCTACCCACTAGAAGCTCCAATTCCAATCAATCTGGAACCTGCTATTCCAGATCCTATTGTCCAACCTCAACCACTACCAGTAGAATTAGATGAATGGTGGACAACTGATTGGCAATACCAAAATCTTTTAAACAACCCTGATACATTTTTCCCACAAGTTGACCCAGAACCTCCACTATACCCAACTATGAGCCCGGAGAATCTGGCTGAACTTCGTCTCTGGGGCGAAGAGTAAATTAATGCAGGAAATAGGATTAGGGATGTTGGAGAAAGAGTTACTTGGAAGTACGACGAAAGGGAGCGTCGTTTTTAAGAAATTAGCTGACCAGATAATGGGAGTTTGCAGGAATATTTGTTTAATAAATAATCATAAGAACCAGTATGTGTAATAACTTAACAATAAAACGTTGTATGATAATCGTATGTACGAGGCATAATATAATATATAGAAATGAAACTCAGGAAACCGATAATTTTTGGTTATACATGTTAATTATGTGCAAACTGTTTTATTATAATTATATCTATACTAATTATTTATAAAAAATTAATTATCAGATGGCAAACATTGGTAACGAACCAGTAAATGAGGTTAATCAGTCTGAGCAACATCCAGGAGATCAATATATGACTAGGCAAGATATCGAAAATATTGTTGCTCAAGGGATAGCCAATGCTATTCCCGCAATCGTTGCTGCTGTAAAGAATCCAATCGAACCGCAACAAATTGTTCCTAGCAAACGTATTTCTGAAGATAACTTCAGTAATAGCGTAAACGGAGGCAATGATCATGTTAATCATGATAATGAACCACGGCAAGCTCCGCTCCCTAAGAAAATGAAAGCTGCAACACCTGGTTGCACTTATAAAGAATTTCTTGCTTGTAAACCCACTGAATTTGCAGGCAATGAAGGAGCAACTGCATCACTGCGTTGGTTAGAGAAAACCGAAGCAGTAATTGCAATAAGTAAATGTGCTAAAGATGATCAGGTCATGTACGCGTCAAATCTTTTCAAGGAAGGAGCACTCGAATGGTGGAACACTGTGTTACAATCAAAAGGAAGAATAATAGCTTATGCCATGAATTGGGAAGAATTTAAGAGTCTTGTAGAAAGAAAATTCTGTCCCGAGTATGAAAAGGAACAAATGACAAATAAATTCCTAAATCATCGGATGATGGGTGTAGATTGTCGCAGTTATACTTCGACATTCTTTGAATATGCTAGAGTGGTACCAACGATGGCTTCGCCAGAACCGGTACTCATTTCTCGCTACATTTGGGGACTGATTAGTGAAATCCGCAATATAGTTAAAGCTGCGAGACCTCGCACTATTGACGATGCTGTGGAATTAGCTAACACCCTAACTAACGAATTGGTACGTACACAAGATGAAAACAAGAAGAAAGAATTGGCTCAGAAAATTACCCAAGGATTTCGTACGGGTAATAGTAGTAATTTCAAGAGAAGAGGAACTGGGCAATTCTCAACTCCGTCATTCTGCAGGAAATGCAAGAAGAAACATTATGGAAGGTGCGATATAACCTGCAATTTTTGCAAAACTGTATGACATCGTGAAGAAAACTGCAGAAAGAAAACAATAGTCTGCTATAACTGTGGAGAAAATGGACATTTCAAAACAGAATGTCCTAAATTGGGCAAACCAGCAGACAACAAAACCAAGGCGACCGACGGAACTATTAAGAAGAATGCCAGGGCATTTCAGCTGACCACTCAAGAAGCAGAACTCATCCCAGATGTGATAGCGGGTACGTTCTTAGTTCACAACGTATACGCAAAAGTATTATTTGACTCTGGTGCAAACCAAAGTTTTATAAATACTTCATTCTGTCAAGCTCTTAATTTACCTTTAACCAATATTAGGCAGATTTTTACAGTTGAAACGGCAGACGGAAATTCAGTTAAAATAGATAAAGTTTTGCAGGAAGAAAATATAGAACTTTTAGGACATAAATTCTCTGCAAACCTATTGCCAATGAATTTAGCTGAATTTGATGTTGTATTAGGAATGGATTGGTTAGTAGCCAACCATGCTAGAATCCTTTGTGATCAGAATTCCATAGAAATTCAATCACCCACCGGAGAAGTAATTAGGATTACAGGAGATAAACCACGTAAGCCCATGAAGTTCATATCAGTAATGAAAGTTGCTAATTATGAACGAAAACAAGGAATAGTATATATGATTTCAGTAATCATTAGTACTAAGGGTAAAGAACTTAAGGAAATTCCTGTAGTCTCAGAATATCCGGATGTATTTCCAGAAGAGTTACGGGGATTACCCCCAGATAGGGAAGTAGAATTTAGGATTCATCTAATTCCAGGAACTACACCGATAGCCAAGGCACCTTATCGGTTAGCACCCACAGAAATGTTAGAACTGAAAAAGCAATTAGATGAATTACTAAGTAAAGGATTCATACAACCTAGTTCATCTCCTTGGGGAGCACCAGTGCTATTTGTTAAGAAAAAGGATGGTTCAATGAGAATGTGTATCGATTATAGAGAATTGAATAAGGTTACAATTAAGAATCGATACCCATTACCTAGGATTGATGATCTGTTTGATCAACTTCAAGGAGCTAGATATTTTTCTAAGATAGACTTACGCTCCGGATATCATCAATTGAAGGTACAAGAAGAAGACATACCTAAAACTGCTTTCAGAACTAGGTATGGTCATTATGAGTTTACAGTCATGCCCTTTGGGTTAACAAATGCACCTGCTGCATTCATGGACATGGTGAATAGGATCTGTAAACCATATTTGGATAAATTTGTAATTGTTTTTATAGACGATATACTTATTTATTCCAAAAGTCAGACAGAGCATTGTGAACACTTTCATGCACTCTTAACTTTGTTAAGAAAAGAAAAGCTTTATGCCAAATTCTCGAAGTGTGAATTTTGGTTAAAGGAAGTGCAATTCCTAGGACACATGGTGAATCACGAAGGTATTCACGTAGATCCTGCTAAGATAGAGGCGATTACCAATTGGAAGGTTCCACAAACAGCAATGGAAATTAGAAGTTTTATAGGTTTAGCTGGGTACTATAGACGGTTTATTAAGGATTTTTCCAAGATAGCCGTACCATTAACTAAGTTAACCTGTAAAGCAGTTAAGTTTGAATGGGGATCAAAGCAAGAAGAAGCCTTTAGAATATTAAAGCAGAAATTAACAAATGCACCAATCTTAGCCTTACCAGAAGGAACTGAAGATTTTGAAGTATATTGTGATGCTTCAAAACTAGGATATGGATGTGTGCTTATGCAACGCAAAAAGGTGATTGCATATGCTTCAAGGCAATTGAAAAAGCACGAAGAAAACTATACGACTCATGATTTAGAATTAGGAGCCGTAATTTTTGCCCTTAAGATTTGGAGACATTATCTGTACGGAAGTAAGTTTACTATCTATACAGATCATAAAAGTCTAAGATATATATTCGGGCAAAAAGAGTTAAACATGAGGCAAAGGAGATGGATGGAAATCTTAAGTGATTACGACTGCGATATTCAGTATCACGAAGGAAAGGCAAATGTAGTTGCAGATGCCTTAAGTCGTAAGTATTATGAGAAACAACGACGGGTTCGTGCTCTCAGATTAAATCTACAAATAGATTTAATGGAACAATTGAAGAATATTCAAGCTACAGCAATCAAGGATGATGCTGAAGGAATGAAAGGACGAATAAAGGAATTAGAACAAGGAGTAGATGGAATTTGGAGATTCCACAAAAGTAGAATTTGGGTACCTAAGCAGGGAGACTTAAGACCTAAGATTTTAGAAGAAGCCCATAAATCTAGGTATACTATGCACCCAGGAAACAATAAGATGTACCAAGATTTAAGAAAGAACTTCTGGTGGATAGGAATGAAAAAGGATATAGCTAGATATGTTTCTAAGTGTCTTACTTGTTCACAAGTTAAGGCAGAACATCAGAAACCTTCAGGGTTACTACAACAATTAGAAATGCCAGTATGGAAATGGGAACTTATAACAATGGATTTTGTTACTAAGTTACCTAAAACCAGGAAAGGTAATGATGCGATTTGGGTAATTGTGGATCGATTAACCAAATCAGCTCACTTTCTACCTATGAAAGAAACCTTTAGCATGGAAAGATTGGCAAAGTTGTATGTAGATAAAGTTGTATCCTTACATGGAGTTCCACTCTCCATTGTTTCGGATAGGGATAGTCGTTTTACTTCTCATTTCTGGAAAAGCTTCCAGCAAGCAATGGGAACTCGACTAAACTTAAGCACTGCATATCATCCTCAAACAGACGGGCAAAGTGAAAGGACAATCCAAACTCTGGAAGACATGCTCAGAGCATGTGTAATAGATTTTGGTGGAAATTGGGATGATCACTTACCATTAATTGAATTCTGCTATAACAATAGCTATCATTCAAGTATTGAAACCGCTCCATTCGAAGCACTGTATGGAAGAAAATGCAGAACTCCAGTTTGTTGGGCAGAAATAGGAGAAAGTCAATTATCAGGTCCGGAGATTGTACAAGAAACGACTGATAAGATTACACAAATCAAGGAAAGGCTGAAAATGGCTCGAGATCGCCAGAAGAGTTATGCAGACAATCGATGCAAACCATTAGAATTCCAAGTTGGAGACAGAGTACTGTTAAAAGTTTCTCCTTGGAAAGGAGTTGTTAGATTCGGTAAGAAAGGAAAGCTAAGTCCAAGATACGTAGGACCATTTCCAGTGATCCAATGTATAGGACCAGTTGCTTATCGTTTACAACTACCAGAAAAGTTAGCGGGAGTACATGATGTATTTCATGTATCCAATCTCAAGAAATGTCTAGCAGACGAATCTCTGGTAGTACCTCTTCAAGACATAGAGGTAAACGAAAAGTTAAAATTTGTTGAAAAACCTCTTCAGATAGAAGACAGAAAAGTGAAGTTTCTCAAGCACAAACGACTAGTGCTAGTTAAAGTAAAGTGGGATTCAAAGAGAGGAGCTGAATACACTTGGGAGCTGGAATCAGAAATAAAGAGAAAGTATCCTCAATTATTCCAGTAAATCTCGAGGACGAGATTTTTATTAAGGTGGGGAGAATGTAACAACTCTCATCAAAAGTCATATTAATTAAATTAATTTGCCCAAAAGGAAACCCTAATTGAGTCACCCAAGTGATTCTACACAAACCCTAAAATTTTCAGAATTTTCAGAATCAGGATTAGGGCCCCTAAAACTCAGGGGGGTAAAACCCTAGTTACGATTATCTAAATAACTCTCTGTCAAATTCGAATTTTGAGAAACTGTCGACTCAGCAAGCCTACCCATGCACGTAGCTACCCTATGAAACTAGGTTAGCAGTCGCGTAGTGCGACGACTATAGGGGTAACCAGTCGCGCTACGCCACTGGGTCAAATTTTCAGTATAAATAGTAGAGTTTGGGACTTGATTCTGGGCACTGAAACGACGTAAAAATTCGAATTGTACGTTGAGTTATAGCATAAACAGTCCCACAACACACACTGATCACGAAGTGCTGCCGCAATTCAGGGTAATAACTCGATCGCTGCTACGATTCAATGTCCGATCGATTAAACTATCCAATGGATGTTTAAGTGCTGCCCACATTAGGGTTTATGCTTTGTCATTCGTCATTAAATCGATGGATGTTTAAGTATCGCACTTTGTCATTCGTTGTGAAGGTTTCAATCTCGTGAGTTATCGTAAATGCTGTATTAGGTTACTAACCTAGTTTGTGTGCATGATTATTTAAACTAGGTTATCAAGGCTAATCAGTAGGCTAAGCTCTGTTCATAATTAAATCTGCAATGTGAGTCATTCTCTTTTTATCAAATCTATTTACAAAAGCATGTTTAGTTCAAAGTTATAATTACGGGGATTAAGTCTTTGTAATCACCAAGTTACAGCCGGTATGTGGGGTTTTGTATACATTACTTGATAATCGTCACCATTGGGGCAGATCCGGTCGAGTGACAAATACCGTGGGTAGTTGGTTTGATATCAGAAACATTGTAATCGCTCTTAATACTGTAAATTATAACAAAAGAGTCGTTTTATTAAAAAGAATGATTCTCTCAGTATTTCCCGCTGACAAAACCTTTTTCAAACATGTTTCAGGTGATCTGTTGTGATCCAGGAAAAGTGCCGTGAAGCACTACAAGCTTAAGGAAGTGGCTCAGTATAAAAATAAGGAAACATGTTTTGTAAAATAAAAGATTTCTTTGTGAAATCTCAAGATTGTAAATTACCGGGTTTTATCCCGAAGTGGTGAATTAAAATAAATCGGGAAATATTTCAGTTTTTAAAAGATCCTGAAGAAACTTCCGCTGTTAAATAAATACCACGGGATTTTCTGTCCCGCGGCTCCTGAAACGGGTTAAACCGGGTCGGGGGCCGTGACATATGCTATTGATATATTGTATAGATAAATAAAAAAAATCTCGTTGGCAGTTACAATGACTGTGGTCATATTATTATTGGCTAACTTTTTGACCAATAGTAACGAGTGTCAAGTAATGTATACGAGACCCCATACACTGGCAGCTATTGCAGAAAATAAAAACTTAATCACTGTAAGTATAACTGATAAATATTTAGGATTTTGGAAAGCATTTTTAAATATAACTGTATCACAAAAAGGTGATAAAAAGGAGAATGACTCACAAACTGTGAGAAAAGAGAATGAACTCACTTTCTAACTTTAGGGTTCAACTAGAAAGGCTCCTGGTATAATCTTGAATATAACTCCTGAGTTATTTAATAAAATATATAATGCACTCGTGTTAAGTATAGTAACCCAATTCAACTTTATCCCTACGTCACGAGACAGAACCACAACGACTTAGTCGGGCATAGCCTTGACATGTGTTATGGGGCTCCAAATCAATCGGACAAGGTATCAGTGATCAGGGGTTAAAATACTTAAAACGGGGCAAGGCTTTAGAGTGAGATATTAAAGAAAAGAAAGGAAAAAAAAAGAAATATAGAAGAGACAGAAAGAAAGATAGCGAGAGAGATTGAGAAGGGAAAATAGCAAAATAAAAAGTTGATATTATGTTGCTATTTATAGTTGAGGCAAAGTACCTTGAAGGACACTAAAAAAAATTCCCTCTGATCGTTTATACACGTACACAACATTTAACTAATTCTCATATTTCTAATTTCATATTTGTTAATTATTTTATTATTTTATATATTATAATTAATTCAACTGCTTCACGTATTTGGCGCTTATAACTTGTAAAATATGACGTTTTATAAAACAATAAATATGTCATTAGAACGAAAAAATCTTATCTACATTTTGAACAAAGTTTTATTAAAAACGGAGTAGGTTCAAGTATAATGTATTTTTATAATTTAATTATTAAACAGTTCCTAGGCCCGTTTAGGTACTTCATATTTCTAACAGTCAACTTACCCGTAATCTTCCCGTTTATTTTAATATAGAAAATAGAAATGTCATATATATACAAGTCAATTAGTTAGTATAACATTCCAACCAGTTATACATAAAATAGTTTTTAAAATTATATTGGTCGAATAACTATATTAAAAATAAAACTAGTTACTGGTGGTTAATAAATTTAAACAACCTATAATTCTTATATGATTAAAAAAATGGAAATGTTACATTATACAGAGTCTGAATGGTTAAGACCACTAATCTGAATTGGTCAAACATTTGCCTCTTAATGAGACTCTTAATGGTTCAGACATCTTACTAGTTCAGCAATTAACGGTTTAAACTGTTTGTTTCACGAGCAGATGTCTGAATGGTTCAGACAGTTGCCTCTGAATGGTTAAGCATTATACAGAGTCTGAATGGTTAAGACCACTAATCTGAATTGGTCAAACATTTGCCTCTGAACGGTTAAGCATTATACAGGCTCTTAATGGTTCAGACCTCTTACTGGTTCAACACTTAACCATTCAGATGTTGCCAAACAGCCCCTAAGATTGCAATCTTCCGTCACAACTTGTCGATTCACTCATATTTGGTTGCTTCGTCCCTGCTCGATTCACTTAGATTTCGAGTCTTCGTTCTTCTTCCTGTCGATCCACTTAGGTTTTGACTTCCTGCTCGATCCACTTAGGTTTTGACTTCCTGCTCGATCCACTTAGGTGTCGAGTCTTATTTCTCCTTGTCTATCCACGAAGGTTGTCAGCTTCACCGGGGTTATTTGCTTCGATTCTTCTTGCTCCTCCTTGACCGTTACATGCTCTGATACCCATTATTAGAAATCAGGCCCTTGATCGAACACAAAAAATACGATTTGAACAAACTTGTTCGACCCTTTTTATTATTATCAACGAGAGCACAAAAATACAATAACCCTAACCATCTATTTATACTAAACTTGTTCTAGTACTAACCCGACTCAAACTCTATTTTAAATAATAAAATATTAACTAGATAAACCTATCTAATTCGAACTAACAATTATCTCTATACAATTATATATTATTTATTCTTGTCTTCTCTTTATCGGCTCACCATCTTTATCTTTTATTCCGCTTTATCTTATCACACTATTTTATCCCGAACCATTAGGATTAACTCTTCAATATTTATTGGCTATATTAAAAAGCAAAGTATTAAGTTCGGGCAGAGTTACCTGTATAATAACTAGAGTTTTAAATGAAATTAAAAACCATAACCGAACATTAGTTTCGGTCAGCATAACTAACATCTAGACTTCATCAAAACAAATATACAAAATAAAACCTCAATTATAAAAAAAAGTTTTATAATTATTATTATCCTTGTGAGTTGTGATTTTTTTCACAATTCCACATTCCCATTAATCCATAAACAATCATGAATTGGAGTAAGTTGGTTCCATTGAATTGTAAGGTTTTGTGTAATGGGGCGCCATATGATGGCAAAATTGGGCATAACGCCCCCATAGCGTCGCCAACACCACTACGGCGGGCGCCATGGGGTAATTTTTTCCCTCACGCGATGCATTTCACGGCGTGATCAATCATTCCCCACTCACACACATATACATACAGAGGAAGGTTCATTTGAGAATAAAATTTAATTGAGAAGAAAAAGAACAAAGGGTAATTTTGAAAACATTAAATAGTTTTTTCACTTATCTCATTTATTATCATTTTTAACAAATTAATTAGTCATAAAAACTATTATCCTCCACACTAACTTTTTTTGCCAACACACATCAAAAGTTATCCTACATATTTTGAAATTCATCCTACACGTTGAAATTTATCCTACATAACTCATAATTTATCCTACACTTAATTTTTTTTTTTTGAAAAAATATATATTTTGAATATAAGTTACAAAAAAATTAATGTATTAGCTATTAAAGGGGAAGACTATAAATTAATAACATATGTAGATTTATCAATGTACCCTTATAATAACATTAAATACTTATATTAAATGAAGTAAAATAAAGCATTCTTATTGGTTGAAATTTATTCTTTTTTCTTTTTACAAAAAATTTCTTCTCATTTGAACTTTCCACTCTACATACATACATACATATATAAACCCATACATATATAACCCCACTACATACTCAAGTTATATAAAGCCCCTCTCTTACACAATCCGCCACTTGTCGCATAACGCCCCACAAGGGGCTTTATGACTACACATTGTAACACCCCGACTGTAACGCTTCGCATATTTGTACTTTCCTGATTTAGCAAGCATTGTTGTACTCTCTACTTTTAGACACTTGTACTCTTGTTGTACTCTATTTCATTTCAATTTGTAATTCGATACAATTGATCATAATGGAAACGCAAGTCTTTTAATCATATTCATGTTATTCGTGTTAAACTTATGTGCAAACTTGTACTCATAATTCACATTTTGAACGCTATGTTATGCATGATTCTTGAATCACACGATACACAGTGATGCTTGATACTCGAAGAAACCATTAAAACATATAAAATAACCAAACTTGAAACTCAAAACATGTTGGAAAAGTAGGTTCGCACTGATCAACAGATCCGCACGAAAGTGTGCATCCGCACCAACCTGGATCCTCACCAAAGTGTGTCCGCTCAACAATGTTCACATTCATCACAATAGAACGGCGGAGCTCATTAAAAAGAGGTATTTTCTTTGGATTACAAGTAGATCAAATATGGAAACCATAACTGGGATAGGTGACGTGACTTTGACATTTGAGATGTAATATTGTAACTTTGTTTTGTTTGGTTTGGTTTTCCATTGTATGTTCTCGGGGTTCCAATTCCTACTAGCTCGATTGCTATATCAATATATAGAAGCTTCGTCGTTTAGAAAAAACTAAACTTTTAGTTAACTATGACATCTAATGAGATTTTAAGACTTCCAATTTCAAACACTATAACTTTTAATTTAAGTCTTTCGCTTATAAACTTTTATATATTATCATGACTTGTTTTATTTTTCTATTTTGGTTTTTAGGCTATTATCATTTGAAATGTATTTAAAAGTGATTATTTTAGACTAGAGTAAATTACAAGTTTTGTCTTTTATGTTTACACCAAATTGTAGGCGATGTCCTTTAGCGCAAAAGTTGACAAGTTTTGTACTTAGTGTTCCAAAATCTTACACGTTATGTCCTTTAGGCCAAACTCAGTTAGATTTTTTAGTTAAATCTGGTCATATGCATTGCACAGGAGGGCATATTTGTCTATTCACCATTACATGGACTATTGTGTAAATGTTTAATTTCTAGGGACTATTATGTAATATAATGAAAATGATATATATAAGTTGAAAAAAAACATGTACTCTCTACCTCTCTCTCCTCTCTATCTCTCAAACCTACTCACACACACACTCTCTCTCTCTCTCTCTAACCTATAGAGCACCACCACCACCCTGCCACCGGTCACCCATCTTCCTACACAGTTTCCCGGAACTCTGGTACACTTGGCGCCACCATATGCCCCACCTCTCCGCTGCCCACCATCAATAGTTCAGCACCACAACCCACCCCTATCACATATTTAAGATAATGGGTACCCATAAACAACTATTTATGTAACAATAGGGTTTAAGCACAGAACACACTTCATCACTTTCTTCAGCCTCTAAACCCTTAACCACCACCATGAACTACCGCTTCCAAAACCTTCTCGGAGCACCATACCGATGAGGAAACGCCGTCGTTTCCAACAACACTCTCTTAATCTCCCCAATCGGTAACCGCATCTCCATCACCGGCCTCCTCAAATCTGAAACCCTAGCCCCACCATTCCAATCCAACATCTCTAGAATCGCCGCTCACCGGACGACGTCTTCCTCATCGTCGTCAGTGCATAATTAGATTATGTGGTGTGTCTATTGATCTTTAACCCGGCACGATCCGGGCTACTGAACGCATAAGGAACATGTAATTCTTTTACGAGATTATATATTTAAATAATTATCCCAAGTTATAAAATGTTTGTGCCATGTGCATCCAAACCAATTTTTAATCATTTTTAAAATGAGTCAGTTGATTGTATTTACCAGTGTAAACTGACGTACTTTCCCAAAAATATTAAATGCAGGTACTAAGCGTAGTTGGCTGGATATTTCTCCTTAGCATCAATAAAGAGTCTCGCAAGCTTAAGATGCCTAAAGTCTGTTGAACTACTGTTTCCTATTTATTTTTGATCCTTCTGTGGATAAACTTTCAACTGTTTGTGATACACGATATTACAATATTTTATTCGGTTGAAATGTATCTTTCATTTGCTTCCGCTGTGCATTTAAATATTGTGTTGTTTGACTATTATGTTGCCAACCACGTCACGATACTCCCCACCGGGCCCACCGGTGACACGTGGAATCCGGGGTGTGACAGGTTGGTATCAGAGCCAACGCTGAGGGAATTAAACACTAGCTTTTGTGTTTAATCTCAGTTACACAATTGCACATTCCAAATTTTCGAGTCTAGACAAATAACATAGGACAAATTCTCATTTGTTTTGTTTTGTCCTTATTTTATATGTTCTTGTCGTTATCTTATGTTGTATTGACAGGATTAATTATGCCGCCAAGATTCTTTCGACGAAGAGGACGAGGCAAGGGGCCAATCACCGCCCCCAATGACGACGAGGCAGGACCTTCGCACATGTGAGCTCCTTCCGCCACTGCGAGTGCTGACCCTAGAGAAAACCGGAGGAACCTTTATGAACCTGCTAGACGATCTGTCTCGCACAGTTCGACACCTCCCATTCACAACTCTTATGGGCCACAGTCGGAAAATGAGCCCGACAACCCTCAACCTTCTTACATACCTCTACAGCGATCCCTATCGCACCATTCTTTTGGTGACCCTACACCTGTTTTTAGGGGCCGGTTTAACCCGGCAAATTACATACAAGAACCAGTGGGTTTTAACCCATTGGGCCGGAGGATCATTTCTTCGGCGATCATGCGGAAGATATGGACGAGGACACCGATCCAGTCGAGCCCGCAACCGGAACTCCGAACCATCCTATCGAGGTCTTAGATGGTTCATCTTTTCACGGATCACCCTACCATGGTTCGGACAGTTACCAGGAACAATTTAATCAGTACGAGTGGTATTTTACACCCTCGCATCATTCGTCGCCTCACCAGCAGCATCAGCAGCAGGATCCCTCTGAGGATTCCCGATTTGTGGCAGTCACGCCACCGCCTCCACCGCCACCTGTTCAGCCAGCACCTCCGCAACCGCCGAGGCGTAGGAGAACAGGAGCACGTATGTCTGCACGAGGAGGGGACTTTCATTTTAGCTCTCCTCGACAATCAAGTGGCAGTCATTATCCGCCACTTCAAGAAGATCCACAAATGGGTGGACCTTCGAACCCAGTTGCACCGCAACCACCACCGATGGGTTTTGATAACCCAATCCCTGCATACACTGGTCCTATGACGTACAACCCGTTTGGGCCGCCCGTTCACACCAACTATAACTACGCAGAAGCCGACTCATACTTGGTAGCGGCCAATTACAACGCCTTTAACCCGGAAGGACCGTATGGAGCTCCTTGGGGAGGAGAGTACCCAACTCATGGGTACCAAATACCTGCTAGACCTATAATTAGGACCCAATCGCAGCCGCCAAGGTTCTCCCCACCAGAGCGTGAAGAAATTCTGCAAAGGTTGGACCAAGTCGAGCGAGACTTTCACAGAGACCGCAGGGAGCGACAAACTTTCTTCCAAGGATTGACAAGCCTAATAAAAGGGAAGAGCAAGAAGGACCACTAAATCCTTCAACAGTTGGTTGTATTTCCTTGTTTCAATTGAGCCCCTGCGTGGGCCTGTCTTGCTGTATTGACCCCTGTGTGGGTATGTTTGTTTGTTTTGACCCCTGCGTGGGTTTATCTTTCTGTTAACCCCTACGAGGGTATGATGTTTGTTTAAGTCCCTGCGTGGACTATTATGTTGTTTGACCCCTGCGTGGGTATGTTGCTTTATTAAAAAGTCCTGTTTAGGGCGACGTGTAATCTATTAATAATTAATGGAATGTTTAATTTATAAATTTCATTTTTGCCAATAGGTGCATAAATAAATTATATATGAAATAAATAAATAAAAATCATTCCTTTTAATAATAATCTGCCTATTAAATATTGAATAAGAATCTTAAGAGTGAAACCTAGCCTGAGTGTCGTTGTAAAGACCTGGCCAAGATGGTAAGACCTGTTTAAAGGATTCGGGTCCCTGTTAACATCTAAAAATATGTTAACACTCCTGGCAGACGTGATTCGTTAAAATCACCCACGTCATTATTATATAAGGATTCTTCAAAGGATTCCTAACCCAACTTAATGATCTCTGAATCATGGGTTTAAATCATCAATTAAGATGATCATATTTTGACCATACATTGGTAATATAGTGCCTACGGGCCTTGCTCATTTCTACATGAGCCAAAAGACAGTGGTAGCTATGACTCCCTGTCCGAAAAAGGTAATGAACTATGTTCAAACCTTAAAGCTTTGATTCTCTGAAATCATAGCTTATAATTTATAAATGTCCTTGTGACCAGGCCTTTTTGTGCCACAAATAAAATTGTTATTGTTTTATAATTAGGATAAATTATAATAGAAATCCTAAATAAATATGATTAACAAATTAACCAAATATGGTCTCTGTTTACCATGGTTAATGAATTGCCATAAAAGACAATTCTATAATAAACTCCCAAGTAAACTATTGTCCTTGTTTTATGTAACAGTTCAATTAAAATGGCTGACTCGGATGAAATTAATAGTCACCCAGTGGAGAATAATGATAACGCCCGAATTAATCTAATGGGTGCTGAACTGAAAGCGTTAGTAGACGACGCTGTTACAAAGGCCTTAGAGCGGCAGTATGAAGAATATAGCGGAACTCGAAGTAGAACGCTATCTACACCGCATTCAAAGCCACCCTCAAAGAAGGATGAACCCAAGAAAGGAGATGACGATCGACTCTCCTCAAACCACCACAGTGCTCCATCTCAACAGATTGTAATAAATCAAGAACCCCGTAATAAGGGTTGCTCGTATAAATACTTTGTTTCATGCAAACCCAGATATTTCACTGGGGAAAAAGGAGCCATTGACTTCATGACGTGGTTAGATGAGATGGATACAGTAGTAGATATCAGCGGGTGCGCTGAGAGGGATATAGTCAAGTTTGTGTCGCAATCTTTTAAAGGCGAGGCTTTAGCCTGGTGGAGATCACTGATTCAAGCCACTGGGAAGACCCCATTGTACGACATGTCATGGGAACAATTCGTTGCCCTCATCAGGGAGAATTACTGCCCTCAACATGAAGTTGAAAAGACAGAGTCTGATTTTCTATCATTGGTTATGCAGAACCTTGACTGCCAAGCTTACCTCACGAGCTTCAACACAATGTCCCGGTTGGTTACGTATTTGGTGACCCCGGAACCCAAACGAATAGCTCGTTTCATTGGGGGTTTAGCCCCCCCGAGATAAAGGCAAGCGTGAAGGCCTCTCGGCCAGCTACTTTCAGATCTGTAGCTGACATATCTTTGTCCCTCACTCTGGATGCGGTCAGACAAAGATCGCTGAGGAACAAAGATGCTGAGAAAAGAAAACGTGAAGATGATAATTCACGAAGGTCAAACAAGAAGCACCGAGGAAACGGTGACAACAAGAAGGGGTCTGAGTCAAGGAAAGATGGGCATCAGTCTGGTGAGAAGCCCAAATGCAAAATCTACAAGAAACAGCACTTTGGAAAGTGCAGACTCGACTCGAACTCGCAGACTCAGTCAAGAACTTTTGCTTGCGGGATATGCAAGTCCAAGGAACACAAAACCTTGGATTGCAAAAAGCTGAAGGATGCAACGTGCTACAGTTGCAATGAGAAAGGGCACATCAAAACCAACTGCCCTAAATACGCCAAGAAGCCTGAAGAGGCCAAGAAGACCAATGCTAGGGTCTTTAGGATGGATGCGAAGGAAGCGGTACTAGACGATAACGTGATCACGGGTACCTTTCTTGTAAATGATGTCTATGCAAGAGTACTTTTTGATTCAGGCGCTGATAAGTCTTTCGTAGATAATAAGTTTTGTGAATTGTTGAAATTGCCTGTTAAAACATTAAGTGTGAAGTATGAGGTGGAGTTAGCAGATGGCACCATAGAAACCGTCTCAACTATATTAGATGGATGTGTTATATCCATTAAGAACCACTCTTTTCCTTTGTCCTTACTTCCTTTGAAGTTAGCTGGTTTTGACATCGTTTTAGGCATGGACTGGTTATCTCATAACCAGGCCCAAATTGTCTGCAACAAAAAGCAAGTGGTGATCAAGACTCCGTCTGGTGAATCACTTACCATTCAGGGAGATACCCGGTATGGACTGCCTGAGCAAGTGACTATGCTCAAGGCCTCTAAGTGTTTGAAGAAGGGTTGTGTCATCTACATGGCACAGGTGACTATTGATGAGCCGAAACCCAAGATTGAAGACATCCCCGTCATTTCTGAATACCCTGAAGTTTTTCCGGAAGAACTACCTGGTTTACCACCAGATAGGCAAGTGGAATTCAGAATCGACATCATCCCTGGAGTAGCACCTGTTGCGAGAGCACCTTACAGGTTGGCACCAACATAGATGAAGGAATTGAGAGCACAACTAGATGAATTGCTAGCTAAAGGTTTCATTAAACCTAGTTCGTCTCCTTGGGGAGCACCTGTCTTGTTTGTCAAGAAGAAGGATGGATCGATGTGTCTGTGCATCGATTATCGTGAGCTTAATAAGGTCACAATAAAGAATAGGTATCCTTTACCCAGGATCGATGATTTGTTCGATCAATTGCAAGGGGCAAGTTATTTCTCGAAGATTGACTTGAGGTCAGGCTACCACCAACTGAAGGTTAGAGATGAAGACGTACACAAAACTGCATTTAGGACTCGTTATGGTCATTACGAGTTCCTAGTGATGCCTTTTGGGCTCACTAATGCACCTGCCGCGTTCATGGATCTCATGAATCGCGTTTGCAAGCCTTACTTAGATAAATTCGTCATCGTTTTCATCGACGACATTCTCATCTACTCGAAGAACCAAGCTGACCACGAGAAACACCTTCGCTGTATTCTTAAACTTCTACATCATGAGAAGCTTTATGCCAAATTCTCTAAATGTGAATTTTGGCTTCGAGAAGTCCAATTCCTTGGACATGTGGTTAGTGAGCGTGGTATCCAAGTGGATCCCGCTAAGGTGGAAGCTGTTATGAACTGGCAAGAGCCAAAGACGCCTATGGAGATTCGTAGCTTTCTAGGCTTAGCAGGATATTATAGGCGATTTATTGAAAATTTTTCAAGGATTGCTGCACCCCTAACTTCCTTAACTAGGAAGAAGATTAAGTTCGACTGGGACCTAAACAGCAAGAATCCTTTGATATCCTAAAACAAAAGTTGAGCAATGCTCCTGTACTAACATTGCCTGAAGCTACTGAAGAATTCGTAGTTTACTGCGATGCATCACACACTGGCATGGGGTGTGTGCTTATGCAGAAAGGCAAGGTTATTGCCTACGCTTCACGACAGTTAAAGGTGCATGAAAAGAATTACACCACCCATGACTTGGAGTTGGGTGCCGTTGTATTTGCACTAAAACTATGGAGGCATTATTTATATGGAATCAAGTGTGTGATCTATTCTGATCACAAGAGCCTCCAGCACCTGTTTAATCAGAAGGATTTAAACATGAGGCAGCGCCGTTGGATGGAAACCTTAAATGATTATGATTGTGAAATCAGATACCATCCTGGCAAGGCGAATGTAGTCGCTGATGCCTTGAGTCGAAAGGAAAGGGTGAAACCCATCCGAATCAATGCCAAGAGCATTAAGATTAAGAACAGTTTGAATGAAAGGTTGTTAGCTGCACAGAAGGAAGCTGTGTTGGAAGCTAACTATCCTAACGAAAAGCTAGGGGTAACTGAGGAGCAGTTATCTCTTGGCAAAGACGGAATTCTGATATTGAATGGATGAATATGGGTTCCAATTTATGGAGGACTTCGGGATGTTATCCTCCAGGAAGCCCATAGTTCTAAATATTCCGTTCATCCTGGAGCTGATAAGATGTACCAGGATCTAAGGGCAAACTATTGGTGGATAGGCTTGAAAAAGTTTGTAGCTACCTATGTAGCTAAATGCTTGACGTGTGCGCAAGTCAAAGCTGAACATCAGAAACCGTCAGGTTTACTACAACAGCCTGAACTTCCCACATGGAAGTGGGAAATGGTAACTATGGATTTTATCACCAAGTTACCTAAGACAAGGAAAGGAAATGACACCATTTGGGTGATCGTAGACACACTGACTAAGTCAGCGCATTTCCTACCCATTAAGGAGACTTATAGCTCCGACATGTTAGCCCAACTATACGTGGATAAGATTGTAGCTTTACATGGCATACCTGTGGCTATTATCTCTGACAGAGATACTAGATACACGTCACATTTTTGGAAAAGCTTCCAACAATCTTTGGGCACGCGTTTGAATTTTAGAACGGCTTACCATCCTCAGACGGACGGTCAGAGTGAGCGTACTATTCAAACTTTGGAAGACATGCTTCGAGCATGCGTGATTGATTTGGGCGGTAGTTGGGATAACCACCTACCATTAATCGAATTCTCCTACAACAATAGCTACCATACCAGCATCAAGGCTGCGCCTTTCGAGGCCTTATACGGTAGAAAGTGTAGAACGCCCGTTTGTTGGGCGGAAGTTGGAGATGTCCAATTATCAGGACCAGAGATAGTCTTTGAAACGACGGACAAGATTGTCCAGATTCGTGACCGTCTCAAAGCTGCCCGAGATAGGCAGAAGAGTTACGCAGATCCAAAGCGTAAACCTATGAAATTTGAAGTAGGTGATAAAGTGTTGCTTAAAGTATCACCCTGGAAAGGGGTGATGCGGTTCGGTAAGAAAGGTAAGTTAAGCCCGAGGTATATAGGACCATTCGAGATCATCGAATGTGTTGGATCAGTGGCTTACAAGTTAAATTTACCTGAAGAGCTCAGTGGTATTCATAACGTATTCCACGTCTGCAATCTGAAGAAATGCCTAGCTGATGAATCGCTAGTCATACCACATACAGATGTGCATATAGATGAGAGCTTGAAGTTTGTGGAAAAACCATTGTCGATTGAAGATCGACAGGTTAAGAAGCTTCGAAGGAAGCATGTACCTATTGTAAAGGTCAAATGGGATGCCCGAAGAGGTCCCGAATACACGTGGGAGGTTGAATCCACCATGAAAGAAAAGTACCCTTATTTGTTCCAGTAAATCTCGAGGTCGAGATTTCTTTTAAGGGGTGAGGATGTAACACCTTGAAAATTCACGTCCTATAATGAGTTGACACGTGTCATATGTTTGAACGTGTGAAAGAATATTATAGAAGGATTAAAGTTGACAATCATGGAAAGTATGTGAATATACGAGTTCTAAATGTCAACAGTGAATAAATATATTGTACATTAACCCTACATGATGCTCGTACCTTCAAACGAATAAATCATGGATCATATGAAGCTAAATATGAAAGAAAGTGAGAGATTACAAACTAAAGGGGTTAAATGTGTCAACATGTTTAAGTTACACCTCTGAGTGACCTTTTGACAAACCCGAAGCTTTGTAACGGTTAATTATGCTCACTAGAATGCACGATATAAATTTCATAAAGTTTCGTTATCGTATGAGAAAGTTATGATCAAATTCGTATACAAGGGGTTAAAGCGTCAACGTTGAAAGTTAGGACTTTTCGGGTAACAATAAAGTTAACCGAGGACTTAACGAAGTGGGTATATGTCTTAAAGCCCTTATAAGTCAATTTGGAGGGTTCAAAGTTGTAACACCCATATTTTTATTTAATGTAAATATAAGATATGTGTATATTCTACGATCATTTTATAAAATAAGATCCAAAAGTAGAGTATTAAAGTATCAACATTAGTTTTCTACTGACTAATTTAAAACATTTCAAAGGTTGTTTAACAAACTGTTCACATCATAAACATTGTTTAAACCGAGTCAATATGTGCGGAAGCTTCAAAAGTATGTGTTCGGTTCTTCAAAAGTTGCTTGATCGTCATCCGTGAATCTTTGAGTACCTAAAACTGTAATGTTTACATAAACATTTATGTTAGCATAGTTGGAATTAATACTTGATTGAAACTATGATCGAAGTGAATTTGAAGTTTTACACTTAAACAAAATTTATAAAATTTCAGACCTTACCGTAACTTACGGTTCCACCGTAAGTTACGGTGGTCATTTTTTCAATAAGGATCCACCGTAAAACAGTAGACTCACACCGTAAGTTCCTGACATCTACCGTAAGTTACGGTGACACCGTAACTTACGGTAATCGCTGTAACCTTCTGTTTTGGTATCTTGTTTGTTTTGCCCAAACCTTTTTCTCAATTTCCTCATTCTAACCAACCAATACACTGATTTTTCATAATCAAATAGGTCTTTTATAATTGTTAACAAAGACCGAATAAACGTACTACAATACATTCCATGCCTTGATTGGTTATTTGACCCATTTAGCTCATCTAAGGGATTCCTCCAATTTTGATGACAACCAATGAAGTCTAACCAATTTCTTGGCCTATTATTCGAACTAGCGAACACCATCGCTTAATTCCAACTCGACTTTTATTAACCAAGCATTTACATACATACTAGACAACAAAAATTAACTCAAATGTAACAAACCAAGTTACATACCTTCAAAGTAGGCCTTTTAAACGTGGTTCGCCACCCGCTTGTCCGCTTGACGCTCCTGCGCCCGTTCCTATAGAGTTCATTCATCATATGTTTAGAACTCTCTTCAAATCATAATTCGCATAATACACCAAACATCATGATTATGCGGTTAAACTTGAAATTTCAGTTTTAAGCCTTCATAGAGGCATTTCAACAAACACTTCATAAGCAGATTTTTACATGATTAAACCTCACATCTTTAGTTTATCATTTAACCCTAATTTCACATGAATCAACCAATTTACATGATTGTTAGCTTCTAATTTCTGAAATCACTTCAAAATTGCCAAATTACACTAGATTAACAATCTACTTCCTAGTGTTCATCCAAATACACATAACCCACTAATCACCTATAATGGTGTTCATGGATTCACCCAAAATTTCTTATGATTTCAACTTCTATTGATCTAGGGTTTGTCCTTAGACACTATAGTTGTTCCTCAATCATCATAACATACACATGCAACCCTAATTTCAGATTTTTCCCAATTCATGAAAATTTCAAGTTGAGAGTTTTACTTAAATTTTTACATACCTTGTAATCCTCTTGTGATGAGGATCACGATTCTATGCTCGGATTTTCGTTTGGACCAGATTTGCACCTTCTATTTGAGATTTTAAGTAGATTTTTGAGAGTTTGAAGGTGGGGGTGTCGCCCCTGGTTGTTCTAGTCGACCAGACATCCCCTTTGTGGGGTGTTTGGTTTGTTTTAATTACTTTAATTAATTCAAGTTTCAATTCTTACAACTTAAACCCCTCAACTTTGTTCAACATATTGTTTAGTAGCTTTTAACCTTATCATAAGCTATTTCTAGTCTTTTAACTAACTAGGTTAAAAACTTCTAGTTAGTAAATTCTCGTTTATTTATACTTTATAATTCTAATATAAAGTTTTATATTTTTCGGGGTGTTACAAGTCCACCCCCCTTAAAAAGGGTTTCGTCCCCGAAACCGAAGTACGTACCAAATAATGTAGGATGAAGACGTCGCATCTCCTCTTCGGACTCCCACGTAGTGTCCGAACCTTTCCTATGCTCCCATTTGACTTTGACTTGGTCAATTTGTTTATTTCGTAAATGTTTGACCTTTCGGTCTAAAATCTCCACCGGTCTCACCGCAAAGTTCAGACTATTATCCACTTCGATATCATCGTAATGGATATAGGCCGTTTCGTCTGCTAGGCACTTTCTTAATTGTGACACGTGGAACGTGCCATGGATCCCACTTAGTTCCTCTGGCAGCTCAAGGCGGTAAGCTACCTTGCCAACTCTTCCGATAATTTTAAATGGCCCAATAAACCTCGGGCTTAGCTTCCCCCTTTTTCTGAATCTAATCACGCCCTTCCATGGGGAAACTTTTAACATGACCATGTCGCCAACCTGGAATTCGATTGGCCTGTTCCTTTTATCAGCATACGCCTTTTGCCTGTCTTGAGCCGCTTTCAAGTGTGCCCGAACTATATCGATCTTTTCATTCGTGGCTCTTACTATATCTTGGTGGGCGAGTTCACGTGGACCCACTTCACCCCAACATACCGGGGTTCGACACTTCCTACCATAAAGCATTTCGTACGGTGCCATCTTAATACTAGATTGGTAGCTGTTATTATACGAAAACTCAACTAACGGTAGGTGAACATCCCAACTTCCTCCAAAGTCGATTATACACGCCCTTAGCATATCCCCCAATGTTTGTATCGTTCTTTCACTCTGTCCATCCGTTTGAGGATGGTATGCAGTGCTAATGAACAATTTGGTTCCCATTTGCTCTTGGAAATCTCGCCATAAATTCGAAGTAAACCGGGTATCCCTATCAGACACGATGGATACCGGCACTCCATGACGTGCTATTATTTCATTGGTGTAGACTTCTGACATCTTTTCTGATGTATAAGTCTCACGAATCGGAATGAAGTGAGCACTTTTCGTCAATCTATCCACCACTACCCCAATGGCATCAAAACCACGATTCGTCTTAGGCAACTTGGTTAATAGGTCCATTGTAATATGTTCCCATTTCCAAACCGGAATTTCTAACGGTTGGAGTTTGCCATATGGTTTCTGATGCTCCGCCTTGACTTGTAAACATGTCAAACATTTTTCCACATACTTCGCCACATCCCTCTTCATTCCGGGCTACCAATAATTTTGTTTCAAATCATTGTACATCTTGGTCGCACCCGGATGGATTGAATAACGGGATTTATGGGCTTCATTAAGTAGAAGCGCCTTCACTCCACAAGTATGTGGGACCCATATCCTTCCGGATCGAGTCTTCAACCCGTTATTCCCATCTGACAAATCCTTCAACTGACCGATTATTCTTTCCTTCTTCCAATTCTCTTCTTTCATTGCTTCTAATTGCGCTTCTCGAATACGTTCAAGTATACCCGAGGTCACCACGAGTTGCATCGATCTTACTCGTATTGGGACATAGTCCGCTTTTCTGCTCAGAGCATCCGCCACCACATTAGCCTTTCCGGGGTGATAATGTATTTCACAATCGTAGTCTTTCACCGTTTCCAACCATCGCCTTTGTCGCATATTTAACTCCTTCTGATCGAAGAAGTATTTCAAGCTCTTGTGGTCGGTGAATATGGTGCACTTTACCCCATACAAGTAGTGCCTCCATATTTTCAATGCAAATACCACCGCAGCCAACTCGAGATCGTGCGTGGGATATTTCTTCTCGTGTATCTTCAATTGTCTCGAGGCATAGGCTATTACCTTGCCCCGTTGCATCAACACGCAACCGAGCCCCGATAGTGAAGCATCTGAATAAACCACCATGTCTTCGACTCCGTCCGGCAATGTCAGTACCGGAGCTTGAGTTAACTTTTATTTTAGCGTTTGAAACGCTTTTTCTTGATCGACACCCCAAATAAACTTTTCTTTCTTTTGGGTTAGCTTTGTTAGCGGTGACGCAATCTTGGAGAAATCTTGAATGAATCTCCAATAGTATCCCGCAAGCCCCAAAAAGCTTCTAATTTCCGAAGGGTTCTTCGGAGGATTCCATTTTGACACAGCCTCGATCTTCGAAGGATCCACCAATACTCCGTCGGCACTTATGACATGGCCAAGAAATTGTACCTCTCGTAACCAAAAGGCACACTTAGAGAATTTCGCATACAGCCTTTCTCGCCTAAGTGTCTCTAACACCTCTAGCAAGTGGTGTGCGTGTTTAGCTTCACTTTTTGAATACACCAAAATATCATCGATAAACACGATGACCGACTTATCCAACATTGGTTTGCAAACCCGATTCATGAGGTCCATGAAAGCCGCGGGTCCATTTGTTAGCCCAAATAACATCACGAGGAATTCGTAATGTCCGTACCTCGTGCGGAAAGCCGTCTTAGGCACATCTTCTTCCTTGACCTTTAGTTGGTGATACCCAGATCTAAGGTCAATTTTTGAAAACCAACTTGCACCTTGTAATTGGTCGAATAAATCATCTATCCTCGGAAGCGGGTATCGGTTCTTTACCGTGAGTTTGTTTAACTCCCGGTAATCGATACACATGCGCATGCTTCCGTCCTTCTTTCTTACGAACAATACCGGTGCGCCCCAAGGAGACACACTCGGCCTTATGAATCCCTTATCAAGCAGGTCTTGAATTTGGGACATCAACTCTTGTAATTCCGACGGTGCGAGTCGGTACGGGGCTTTTGCTACGGGTTTTGCGCCCGGAATCAATTCGATCCCAAACTCTACTTCCCGTTCAGGCGGTATCCCCGGTAAATCCTCCGGAAACACATCTTCATAATCTCGTACTACCGGTACATCTTCAATCTTCCGTGATTCTTTCTCGGGTTCATTCGCGTATATCATAAATGCCTTGCATCCTCGCTTCATAAGTTTGTGAGCTTTCAACATTGAGCACACTATGGGGTTACCTCCTTTTTCGCCATAAATGGTGACGTGTTTCCCGCTCGGAGATGTTAGTTTTATCTCCTTACGGAAACACACGACTTTTGCATGGTGCTGGGCTAGCCAATCCATCCCAACGACTACTTGAAATTCCCCCATTGACATCGAGATTAGGTCTATCAAGTATTCCTCATCGTCGTGCTTAATTTGCAGCCTCGACAAACGTCACAAACTATAAAACTTTTATTGTCCCCTATTTCAACTTCTAAGGGCACAGGTAATTTCGTCAATACAAATAAAGGATGTCGAATAAATCCATGCGAAATGAAGGATTTATTCGCACCCGTATCAAACAATACATGTGCTGGAATTGAGTTAATTGTGAATATACCTGAAACCACATCGGGTTCTGTCTTCGCTTCAGCCGCGGTAAGTTGGAAGGACCTCGCCTTCGCCTTGGGAGCTTCTGTTGGTGATTCTTTAACATCTTTCTTTCCAACTAAGTCCGGACATTCGGACTTTTTGTGGCCGGGTTGATAACATTTGTAGCAAACCGAAACTTTTCCCGGGCATAGCGAGGCCGTGTGCCCCGTCTTGTTACATATAGGGCATGGCTTGTCTTTGAACCGACATTCCCCTTTGTGTCCCTTCCCGCACACCTTACAACTTGGCGACCCACCTTTTGTATCTACTTTCTTCCCCGATTCTCCAGTTCGGGCTTTCTTTGTCGGGCTTGGATTTACATCTTGTGCCCTTCGTTCACCTCTTTCGACTTGCTTCTTCAACTCGATTTCCCGTTCCCGAGCAACATTAATGATTTCGGTAAGGGTCTCGTATTTTGAAGGAGTCATAAACTCCCTATATTCAGCGCTCAACATATTGTAGTAGTAGTATATTTTCTGTTCTTCATTCGTCACCAACTTACTACTAAACTTCATCTTATCCATAAACATCGCCGTGATCTTGTCTATGGTTTCACCCTTGTGCCTAAGTTGCATGAACTCTTCCTTGATTTTGTTGATGACCACTTTGGGACTATGATGTTTAAGAAATGGTGTCTTAAACTCTTCCCATGTCATGGCCCTTGCCGCTTCGGCCCCTATTTCATTCTTTTTATTATCCCACCAATCCTTGGCTTCTCCTCTTAACTGACCCATCCCGTAGGCAACGAAATCGCTTTCATCACAATGGGTCCTCTCAAACACCCCTTCAATATCGCCCAACCATCTTTGGCAAATTATCGGGTCGACTTCCCCGTTATAGATTGGCGGTTTACACGCCATGAATTCCTTATATGAGCATCCTTTACGTTCTCCCATTTTGTCTTTCGTAAGGTTGACAGTATCCTCCAACCTTTTAACTCGCTCTTCTACAAGCGACAACACTGTGCTTTGGATCTTGTCTATAAACCCGGATAGACTGCCCTCAATTGCCTTTCCTACCTCCTCGGCAATCATTTCTTTCAATTGTTCGGTGCTTGTCGGCACCGGATCATTATTGCTCTCTTTCGACATCTTGAAACTGAAATGTTTACATCAAACGTTAAACATTTCATTCATGGCATTGTTTCATTTGTTTCGGTTTAGCCAAGTTCCTAACTTGCTTTAACCGTTCACATTTAGTGCACTTTCCGGGTTTGAGTGTGTTAACACGCTCTTCCCATGCATAACAATTTGTTTCTTATTCCTTACACAAGACATAATCTACTTAACATAATAAGTTAATTCTTACCGGACGATCGATCAAGCTTGAACTGAAACACTTTGTTGACAACCTTAAGCTCTGATTACCAACTTGTAACACCCATATTTTTATTTAATGTAAATATAAGATATGTGTATATTCTACGATCATTTTATAAAATAAGATCCAAAAGTAGAGTATTAAAGTATCAACATTAGTTTTCTACTGACTAATTTAAAACATTTCAAAGGTTGTTTAACAAACTGTTCACATCATAAACATTGTTTAAACCGAGTCAATATGTGCGGAAGCTTCAAAAGTATGTGTTCGGTTCTTCAAAAGTTGCTTGATCGTCATCCGTGAATCTTTGAGTACCTAAAACTATAATGTTTACATAAACATTTATGTTAGCATAGTTGGAATTAATACTTGATTGAAACTATGATCGAAGTGAATTTGAAGTTTTACACTTAAACAAAATTTATAAAATTTCAGACCTTACCGTAACTTACGGTTCCACCGTAAGTTACGGTGGTCAATTTTTCAATAAGGATCCACCGTAAAACAGTAGACTCACACCGTAAGTTCCTGACATCTACCGTAAGTTACGGTGACACCGTAACTTACGGTAATCGTTGTAACCTTCTGTTTTGGTATCTTGTTTGTTTTGCCCAAACCTTTTTCTCAATTTCCTCATTCTAACCAACCAATACACTGATTTTTCATAATCAAATAGGTCTTTTATAATTGTTAACAAAGAACGAATAAACGTACTACAATACATTCCATGCCTTGATTGGTTATTTGACCCATTTAGCTCATCTAAGGGATTCCTCCAATTTTGATGACAACCAATGAAGTCTAACCAATTTCTTGGCCTATTATTCGAACTAGCGAACACCATCGCTTAATTCCAACTCGACTTTTATTAACCAAGCATTTACATACATACTAGACAACAAAAATTAACTCAAATGTAACAAACCAAGTTACATACCTTCAAAGTAGGCCTTTTAAACGTGGTTCGCCACCCGCTTGTCCGCTTGACGCTCCTGCGCCCGTTCCTATAGAGTTCATTCATCATATGTTTAGAACTCTCTTCAAATCATAATTCGCATAATACACCAAACATCATGATTATGCGGTTAAACTTGAAATTTCAGTTTTAAGCCTTCATAGAGGCATTTCAACAAACACTTCATAAGCAGATTTTTACATGATTAAACCTCACATCTTTAGTTTATCATTTAACCCTAATTTCACATGAATCAACCAATTTACATGATTGTTAGCTTCTAATTTCTGAAATCACTTCAAAATTGCCAAATTACACTAGATTAACAATCTACTTCCTAGTGTTCATCCAAATACACATAACCCACTAATCACCTATAATGGTGTTCATGGATTCACCCAAAATTTCTTATGATTTCAACTTCTATTGATCTAGGGTTTGTCCTTAGACACTATAGTTGTTCCTCAATCATCATAACATACACATGCAACCCTAATTTCAGATTTTTCCCAATTCATGAAAATTTCAAGTTGAGAGTTTTACTTAAATTTTTACATACCTTGTAATCCTCTTGTGATGAGGATCACGATTCTATGCTCGGATTTTCGTTTGGACCAGATTTGCACCTTCTATTTGAGATTTTAAGTAGATTTTTGAGAGTTTGAAGGTGGGGGTGTCGCCCCTGGTTGTTCTAGTCGACCAGACATCCCCTTTGTGGGGTGTTTGGTTTGTTTTATTTACTTTAATTAATTCAAGTTTCAATTCTTACAACTTAAACCCCTCAACTTTGTTCAACATATTGTTTAGTAGCTTTTAACCTTATCATAAGCTATTTCTAGTCTTTTAACTAACTAGGTTAAAAACTTCTAGTTAGTAAATTCTCGTTTATTTATACTTTATAATTCTAATATAAAGTTTTATATTTTTCGGGGTGTTACAAAAGTGCAAGAAATAAAGTCGTAGCAAAGTTTCCAAGAGCCAAGGACCAATGCATAAAAATCAAAAATTCAGATTTGTTCAGAAGAGGAGTCGCGCCACGCGAAGGCCCTGGGGGGGGGGGGGGGCTACGCGTGCCGCGAAGGCCTGTCTGTTCCGAAAACTTTGGGTTCTTGTCTGCCTTTGCCATTTTAACCGACTTATGAACGATTTTCCTCATCTTGCACGACCCCTAGGCAACCCCTAGACACTTAGGGACATCTGGAAGTGATCCAAGGCCATGGTTAGACTTGTGTGTCAATGATCCATGAGTTCTTGAACACTATATAAAGGGCCAAGGTTGCAACCATTTCTTCACACCTTCCTTCAGCAATTCTGATCATTTCTGGAGCTCCAAAGCAGGCTCAAGTGATCACTAATCAAGCTTAGGACTTCAGTAAGTATGCTTAACCTTTCTTAGTTAAGTTTTTGCTTAGTTTTAGCTTAAAAGTCAAACCGTCGTAATTAACGGTTGACTTAGCGATTAATCACTAATGGTCCAGTGATTAGTCGAATTGAAAGTAGTTATAAGTTGGTAATTATGTGGGCATTAAACCCTTAAAAGGGCACCCACTGATTCCCACTCTAACTAGGTCAAATGTCGGGTCAAACTTGTTATTAAAAAGTCAACATAATGCTTATTTTCTAATTTATGCATAATTAGCAATGTAGAACACATACAACCTGTTTGATCATTAATATAACTTGGTAATTAGTGTAAGAACATGTCCAAACATGTTCAACCCGACAATTTTATGTTTAGACCCGGTTCGGAACCGAAAGTCGCAAAGCTTTGACTTTTGCTTTGACTTCAGTTCTGACCCGTTTTGGTATGTTTTAGAAATACCTTAGAGCTTTAATTGGACTAGGTTACATTCTAGTATAACCCTCTGTGATTATACACCTTGGTTCATTAGTTATCCAATTAATATGCATGTTTCCGTTAATTGCTCATATGTTGACCATTATGCCCTTTTCACCTTAAAACGTGATTTTTGAAAATGTAAAAGTGTAGAAACCTTAATTACTAAATTATAAACATGTACCCAAAGTTTGACATCAGTTTGAGGTGTAGTTTGAGAGTTATGCTCATTAGCGTAAATTGAAAGCTTTTTGTTAATTAAACGGCATAATTAGCGTATAGCCTATTTAAACCTACTTTTTGATATCAAACTTATTACCCACTGATGTAATATATTATTTTGGGATTTTTGAAGATTTTTAATTAAATTTAGGCTGAGCATAACTTATAGTCGTAGGCTTAATCCGGTAATTGTCGGTTTTGCCCTTACGGGCTATAAAATGAGTTTTACATATCTAATTGACTCCAAACCTTTTGCTACTGATTTTAAATGATAAATAAATTATTTTAAGCCTTCTGGAATAATAAAAATATCAGCTTTATGTATAGAACCCGTAAATGGCTTCTAATCGCCTTTTTAAGCGTTTTTAACGCATAGTATGTACTAGAACTATTTTAAACATACAAGGGTTGATACCTACTGATATTTTAGGTAAATTATAATATTTTAACAGTAAGCAAAAGTTGTTAAACTCAGACTTCAGTTTTGAGCTTTTCGGCTTATGTGAAATTACCAAAATGCCCCTACGGTGCATAGTTTGGTTATAATTGATAAATTTCACATATATACTTTACCCTACTGTTATAACTTAGTCAAATTAAGTATTTTTGCTGATTATATCATACCTGTAACTCAGGTTAATACTTAGACTCTTTTATAACCTTTTAAGTGACCAAACTACCCCTACGGGGCATAGTTTGTGTTTAAATTCGTTTCGGGCATAATAGAAGACCTCTTACTGATGTCACAACATATTTGAAGCATATTAACTTAGGAAACCTGTATATGGCTCTTACGGATACCCGTTACGCTTATTACGCGTTCGGTTCGGTTTATGTAACTAGTTTACATAAATTAGCCGAAACGGGTCAAACCTTATCGGTTTTATCTCAAAATCCAGAATGTGTATAATGTACCCATATTAAGCAAGTCTTCAAACTTGTCGGGTCTAAATCACATTCTATCCGGTCTTCGCTTAATCGTGCGTACGAACCGTATCTTTAAAACTAACCGGTCTAAGCTTAAGCTTAACTAAAGGCCCGTTAGGATTCTAATAGGTTATTATAAACCTTCGTTCCAGAATAGGAGGACCAGTAAAAGCTACTTGCATTTGCTTATTGTGATTATTACTTTGCTCAGGTAAATACTTTTAACTTATTTTCCCTTATACGGGCTTGGGGTACGGTATATAAAATACCGCTTGGTCGGGCATTAAATCTTCCATCGTATGGTGGTTAATTGATATTTTAATTGGCCCGTTTAAATTGTTTTGTTTACTTAAAGCCTTTGGGGGGTTAATGACCATGTCCCGGATATCCTTGGCATCATTTTACGAAATGGCCACGACCTAAGCGCGGAGTGTAGGCGTACACTCGTCAGTGCATAATTAGATTATGTGGTGTGTCTATTGATCTTTAACCCGACACGATCCGGGCTACTGAACGCATAAGGAACATGTAATTCTTTTACGAGATTATATATTTAAATAATTATCCCAAGTTATAAAATGTTTGTGCCATGTGCATCCAAACCAATTTTTAATCATTTTTAAAATGAGTCAGTTGATTGTATTTACCAGTGTAAACTGACGTATTTTCCCAAAAAGATTAAATGTAGGTACTAAGCGTAATTGGCTGGATATTTCTCCTTAGCATCAATAAAGAGTCTCGCAAGCTTAAGATGCCTAAAGTCTGTTGAACTACTGTTTCCTATTTATTTTTGATCCTTCTGTGGATAAACTTTCAACTGTTTGTGATACACGATATTACAATATTTTATTCGGTTGAAATGTATCTTTCATTTGCTTCCGCTGTGCATTTAAATATTGTGTTGTTTGACTATTATGTTGCCAACCACGTCACGATACTCCCCACCGGGCCCACCGGTGACACGTGGAATCCGGGGTGTGACATAGAGATAGGATTTTCGAGTGGGGTGTTTGGGTTGTATTAGATGCCGGATTTTGTTTGTATACACTTGTTGTCGGTATCGAGGGAGAAGATTACGACGGCTAGTTTTAATGAGCTTGGGAATTGGTTCTTGATTGTTCTTGTTATTAAAAGATTGTGATGACTCAGACTGTATATTGTTCGTTCCAACTTTCGGGCAAGGTTCCGACATCTCAGGCGAGCGGTGATGGTGGCGGGCGGAGTTCTTGAATTCCAGATATATACAGAGAGAGAGTTTATATATTTTTTATTTTTAAGTTTTGTACAAAATAGTCCCTGATTAAAAGTTCTTTACAAAATAGCCCCCGAAATGTGAAATGACAAGAATGCTCTCATGTGCAATGCACATGACCAGATTTAACAAAAAAATATATCTGGGGTTTGCCTAAATGACATAACATGCAAGATTTTGGAACATTAAGTACAAAACTTGCCAACTTTTGCGCTAAAGGACAACGCCTGCAATTTGGTGTAAACATAAAGGACAAAACTTGTAATTTACTCTTTAGACTATTCTCATTTGAAGATGTATTTAAAAAAAGTGATTAGCAAATTAGTTGGTAATATAAAAGAAAACTTTTTGTTTCAGAAAAAAAAAGAGTACAATTTCATCACTGGACATGACACGACAATATAAAAGAAAACTTTATGTTTCAGGGAAAAAAATAGTATGGTTTCATCACTTAACATTGATATAGTTCAAGTATGGTATGCAACAAAGTGTGTAAGATTATTGCATAGGTGCACTAAAAAACTTCAAAAATCAAAACCATAATCCCTTCTCTTTATCAATCTTAGGAATTTTCCTTCAATTGCCGAAGAAACAACGCAACATATGTAAACCTTAAAACAATCGTGTTCACGTTGCATACAAGATATTTTCCATCTCAAGTGCCATGGAGATATGTTTCTTGTCGTTGGAAACACCAAGAGCCGGACGAAAGGAAGTTTTTTGTCCTGTTTAATCAAGTCATGATCATTACGAACATAAAATTAGAAAAAGAAGATATAGAACACTAGATGACATCAAAACAAATAATGTATCTTTCTCTAACACTATAATATCGTAAAAGTAACGTAATTACTTAATTTGTGATTTATCACAATCCAAAAACAAAAATTATACACATGAGATCACCATATTCCTAGGCTATAATCAAGGTAACAAATATCAAACAATACATCCAAAACATATTACAAGATTCTCCATATCTTTACATGTTTACTTACATTCAACATTTATAAACTCAACAAGTTAAAAGACTTAAAAGTAATTAAACTCTTACTTCAATATATTTTTAACCCATTTTTTTCTTGCGTACGAAGGATTAGTCGTGTCCAAAAAGCAAGATTTAAAGGTTTGTGGCGTTTAACAGGTCACCGGTTAAACTCAGGCACCTCAACAACACGCGTTGTGTACAAATCAACCCCGTGTACGACCGGCTATAGCCGGTAATCCAGGTGCCCACTATACCACCTTCATTCAAAATCTCAAAACCTCAAAAAAGTTCCTCTTTCTACACAGATTCAACTCTTTTCTCTCACAACAAATTGATATTATTCTTATGGATTTACTTTAATCTACACAACTTCTTTTGCAGATTATTGTACTTGTGAATCCAGATCTTCAATTCGGTGAGTTTTCAGTTCATCTAGGGTTTTGTTTATGTGAATTTTATCATAATTTGTTAGCATTACTTGAAGTTAGGGTTCATACGGTCGAACTAGGGTTTTATGATCTGGTGTAGACACGCATATATGATTCAATTGTACAGAGTTTGATTTCTGCTGTGAAATTGGACATTAGGTTTTGAATTAGTGCACCGAGTTTGATTTCTGCTGTGAAATTGGATGTTAGGTTTTGAATAAGTGCACCGAGTTTGATTTCTTCTGTGAAATTGGATATTAGGTTTTGCGTAAGTTGTGCTTGATTCATAATATCATATGTTAATATGTTGTTAGCCATTTTTCAGTAGAGTTTGTGGTATAAACGCTAGATCGAAAGACTCCTGTCGATTGAACGAAGTTAGGGATGGTTGTTTTGTTACTTGTTGTTTGTGTGTTTGACCTTGTAACCTTGTTACTTTTTGGATGTGAAGTTAATTAGGTTATATGCTATGTTTATATGTTGTGTTTGCTATAGAGATATGGATGTAAATTTCAAATATCTGTTGGTTTTTAAGTTGATAATGATCTCTTGTGATTCAGAATTGCATGATTATTGGACCTTAAGTTTTCACTGTTGGATTCGGTTTTTTCTGTCGAATTCGGTTTTCGGTTAGGTGCGGTTCGGTTTTGAACTATCTCTGCTCATATGGGATTATAATTTTCAGTTTAAGTTTGGTATTTTGGTTTACATGTTTTATTAATTACATAGTTTTACATATTAAGATAACATTGCATGAATATTGGGACCAATATGTTGATAATTGGAATTTTACACTTTGGTTTTACAGAATGATAAGGCATTATTCCTAGTTCAGTTTTTTTTTTTAATTTTATTTTGTTATCAGTTCCTTTCTCTTGACATGCAAGTATAATTTTCGTGTTTTATTATAAACTTCTCTGTTCCCTCTATACCCCCTTTATATGTTTTCTTACACATTCAGGGGCATAAATGTCTCACGTGGGGCCTCTTTGGGAGCGTTTGGTTCGTGCTGCACTTCGAAGGGAGAGAACAGGAATTGATGCTTATGGGCGGCCAACTGGCGGCATTGCTGGAAATGTTCCATCTTCGCTTTCAAACAGTAGGGACATAGATCCCATTTTAAGAGCAGCTGATGAAATACAAGATGAAGATCCCAACATCTCTCGCATATGTATGTATCTCAATTTCAACTTTTTTTTTTCATATACTTACTTTGTATGTTTTGCATTACTAATAATTGGTGTTTCTGTTATTTTGTTTCAGTATGTGAGCATGCTTATACACTTGCTCAAAATCTAGATCCTAACAGTGAAGGTAGAGGTGTGCTACAGTTTAAAACTGGTTTGATGTCAGTAATCAAGGTATGGTTTCATGCCAGTGAAAATAAGTTTCTTACCTTAGTCGATTATGTATGTAAAATGACATGTTTGCCCTTCTGTTTTAATACTTATTTGACAGCAAAAACTAGCAAAGAGGGAGGGTGCTGACTTTGACCGAAGTCAAGACATAACTCGCTTGCGTGATTTCTATAAGCATTACAGAGAAAGAAACAACGTAGACAAACTACGTGAGGAGGAAATGGAATTGAGGGAATCGGGTGCTTTTAGTGGAAACTTTCAAGAGTATGCTAAATTTCTCAATTTCAGTATCTTATCTTATCTCTCTTTGTTTCAAATTTGATCTTCTTATGTTTTTATACACTTGTTTGTTATTTAAAACAGACTAGAACGCAAAACCCTGAAGAGAAAAAAGATTTTTGCAACTCTTAAAGTATTGGGAACTGTATTAGAGCAGCTTTCTAAGGAAGTTTCTGCTGAGGAAGCAGAAGGGTTAATTCCCGAAGAGGTTTGTCTACTTATATAATAACTTTTATAATGCAACTTTTTTAGTAACCTGAAGTTTTGAACTTATGTATAAACCGGATTCTACTTGTTCTAATTTTTCAGTTAAAACAAGTGATGGAAGCTGATGCAGCTATGACAGAAGACCTGATTGCCTATAATATTATTCCTCTTGATGCTCCTGCTTTGACAAATGCTATCACCTCGTTCCCCGAGGTGAATTTGGTTTCTTTATATTTTCATTCGATCCTGTACTTTTTTATTATTTTGTTATATAATTTACAATGAATTTATGCTCAGGTACGTGCTGCAGTAGCATCGTTGAAGTACTTCAGAGATCTCCCGCAATTGCCAGGAAATTTTCCGATACCTGCTACTAGGAGTGCTGATGTTCTCGATTTTCTGCACTATATTTTTGGATTCCAGGTTGGTAGTTGATGACAAAGCAGTTAATGCGGTAAATAAATCGGATATCGGTCAGGGACCAATGTTTGAGATATTGGTTATCGCGGTGGGATATCGGTAATTTTAATATCATGTAGAATTTATATAAATATATATATATATATATATAGCAATTTAACACTAACAATTCAGTATACTCTCCTACCATTAACAAACTAACCTTTTGCAACTTGCAAAACACTAACAATTGTAGCAAGTAGGAATTGATTAAGACTTAAAACACCAACATTTAACACTATCAACTAATAATTAAGACTTAAAACACTAATAGCAACAATAAGAAGAACGACGAATGGTAGAACTAAGAATAAAGGTACTGATATCGGGAAAATTGGTGATATATCGGTCAAATGTCGGTCCAATATCGGTCAACATCGCCGATCGGTACCGGTATTCTAATTGATATTTGACACCGATATTTTACATGGGGACCGATAACTGACAGATTAACTGCATAGCAAGTGAGTAAAAACAAGTTTGCATTATAAGGCTAGAATTTCGGTATTATTATAATACTTACATGGGAAATTAATATTTTTGGAAGTTTATGATGATGTGTAATTATTGAAATCCATGAGGATCCAAAAATATTGAAGCTCATGAAGATGGGTTGGCCAGTTGGTTTAACTTTTTTATTGACCCTGATTTTTTTTATTGTTTTATTATTTTTTTGTTGTTTGATAGAAAGGTAATGTGTCGAATCAACGGGAGAATATAGTTAATCTTCTTTCAAACGAGCAAATTCGACTTGGGACTCCTGACGAACATGAACCGGTATATTTTAATAAGAAAGTAATATTAAATTAATAACCAGTTAAATGGCATGGTTTAGAAGGTGTTTATAATATGTTTTAGAAACTGGATGAGACTGCTGTGGAGAATGTCTTTTTGAAGTCTCTTGATAACTACATCAAGTGGTGCAACTACTTGGGTATCCCGCCAATGTGGAGCAAGTATGGCATTTAAAAATAATTTAAATACTTGTTGACAGTCACTTCCATGTTAATGAAATTAATTAGTTTATATCTTTTTGCTTTTGCAGTATGGCTGTGAGCAGGGAAAAGAAATTACTTTTTATCTCTCTGTACTATTTGATATGGGGTGAAGCTGCCAATGTTAGATTTCTTCCAGAATGCTTATGCTACATATTCCATCGTGTAAGAATCTTTTTTATTTTTGGATTTTTTTATAAATTATTTCAGATGTTTTGGATTTCTATAACAAGTTTAATCAACAGATGGGGGAAGAATTGGATGAGATACTGCATCAGCAACTTGCAAAACCAGCAGCCAGTTGTGTTACTGAAAATGGTGTTTCATTTCTTGAACAAGTCATCTGCCCACTTTATAATGTTATTGCTGCGGTATGTCATGTGTATTTCAGATATTTTTTTAATCTCGTCACTTGGAAATTATCGTATCTGCGTTTATACTAGTAGATATTTTGAAGCACCCTATACCTTTTTGTTGTTTTTACTTGATTTTATGTGAAAATTTGAGATTTTGATGAAATGTTAAAAGACATTATAGCCATTTCAAGATTTTAGCTTTGTATTGCTGTGCATGTGAAGAACATTATTAGAGGTGGTCATTTCAACACATTCTTTTACGAATGGGCTAAAACTAAAAAAAAAGCTTAAAAGGAAAAAGTTGACCAAATTGTATCTTTTTAGTCCATAAACCTTTTTAAATGAAAAAGTTATTCTTGTAATGATATTTAACACACTAGTTATATAGAACTAAAATTTTGGACCAAAGGTGTTTAGGTCTGCCCAAACTAACCCATACCCAAAGATTAACCGTTTTGATGTTAACCCCTTTTTACTCGATTTTGCAGGAGGCTAACAACAATGAAAACGGAAAGGCCCCCCATTCCGCATGGAGAAATTATGATGATTTCAATGAATACTTCTGGTGAGCTTTATGTTTTGTAATTAGTATTGAAATTTACCGACTCATGTAATTACAATGAAGGGGAACACTCAATATATATAAGCAAGAAACCCTAGACAAACTTATAAACCTAG
>JARYGA010031831.1:0-65682 GCA_030545235.1 Helianthus tuberosus
CACCAATTATTCGACCAAATTAGCACTTTTTCATACATCATAAATATGCGTACCTGGCTCGGATCAACAATTAGACCCAATTTTAATACCTTGCTTTATATTCGCTAATTAAGAACGATGCGAATATCCATTGGATGTCTATTCCTGTAAGCATATGACTCGACAAAAGAATCATTAGTCTATACAGTCAAAAGGTGTTGTCTACACCCTTTGACCCGTTTGGCCGAAATGACCATTTATCTTTGCGAGATGATATTTATTATCATCTCCTCTACATGACTCTTCCCGTTTAACACCGTACGGTTATTTTAATTATAAACCGTGTATTGCTTTCAACATAACATGACCAAATTATAGAATTACTTCTTTTTAACCATTATTATGGTTTCTATCATCTTTGATTTTCTTGTTCCGTTCGACTACACGACGGAACATCATATTTCAATTGTTTAGATATCTCATTCATAATTTATATGATAAGAAACATTCCACAATTTAAGACTAGTGTAAGCTATACTTACCTTGCATCCGAATTATGCTTTTCCGTCATTCTTGCTTCGTTTGACCCGCTTCCTTTCCAAGCCTCCACCTAGCTTGTCAAGCGTCAAACTATCATCATAATTCGTAAGACGGTTATATTAGTCATCATTAATTATGACTATTCCATCTTACATATTTTCTATCACAATTACCATTCGATCTTATAAATGGTCGGTTTGACTAATTAAAAGTCAAATCACCAATTAACACATATGATTGCACTATCAAGTTCACAAGACTCAATTAGGCACATTATCAACACTTAGTTCTCATTTAGGCATTTTCACAAACACCTTATGTGCATGATTTTTACACATTTACAACTAGTTCATAACTAGTTATTTTTACCAAGATTAACATCAAAATTCACCATTATCACTTATAATCAAATACTCAAACTTGCAAATTGTTTAAGTATCTCTCGATTACTAACATGCATGATGATCCTAATCACAATCATATCATCAAATTCATCATAAGATTAAAACCCACTTAACCTAGTGTGGTAAATCATCCAATCATTCAATCCATAGCATGTTATGTATGATTTTCACTTAGGGTTTTGTTCCTAAGCAAATATACATCACTAATCTAGCCATAGCTTCTCTAATCCATGCCTAATTCGCGATTAGGATGATTATCCAATTTTTACAACTTCAAGATTGTTAGAAATTCGACATACCTTACGATCCCCTTGACTTGGTGACCGTTTCTATGTGTTCAAATCCGAATTTGACCCTTGTTTGATCCTCCAATTTGAGGGTTTTGTTGAAGTTTAGGGTTGAGCTCCATGGGAGCTTGCTCCTGCTCGATCTTAGACACACACCGTGTGTGTGTTTGTGTGTTTTGTTTTGTTAAATAACTTTTCTAGTTATCCCACTTTAACCCCTCGTGTTTGGTTCGTTATTAAGTAGGCCACAACCTACTTATTTTTAACAATATTCCCACTTATTAACTAGGTTTAATATTCCTAGTTAACTTAGCGGGTTCGGGAATATTTGTGACTAAGTTTATTTTAGGCCCCGTTAGCTCGGGCCTTTTATCCATTTATTTCCTTAAAGCTTTTATTCACTTTTATTTATTATTAGGATTAATTATTTAAATCCTAATATTCCACCGGGTAAATTTTACCACTTACGGTACTTTTACCCGTCTTTCAGTGTTAACGGGGTTTAATTACTAAACCCGTTTTCGGGGTGTTACAAGTCTACCCCCCTTAAAGAGGTTTCGTCCTCGAAACCCTGCTTACATAGTTCATTGAGTTCTAAACTCAATGCGTTTGACCTGAGTAATCTCTTAAGCATTATTCATACTTTAACCAGTTGTTTGTATTACCAGAAAATTATGGTAATATCTTTTTGGTTACATAACCTCTACGTATCTCATACGACATAATGTAACTTGAAATAACGTAATTCCGTTATTCCTGCTAGTTTAGTTAACTTAGCGATTTCCATCGCTTTTATATGCTATCGAATTCTTTATGAACCCGTTACTTGACCCGTTTAAAGATCTTTAGTGAAATCTTTCACTTTTAGCAACAAATTCTTTTGTCTTCAAGTTTATTTATTCGGTTCAGCTATACCGAATCTATCGCTTACAAGCGAACCAAATTTCTTGATTTGAATTGCTGACCTTAACCGGTCTCACTAACTAGACTTATTAGTCCAGTTACTTTTTTACCGCTCGCTTGGTTACGATGTGATTCTACTTCACATTGCATCTCTTGACCGTGACCATGTCACATCATGTTTAATTTATATCAACCTTCCATTTTCAAAAATATCACTTTTCGAATATATTGTCTTGCGCCTATCAGTGTCATGACTTGTATCTTTCATACTTATTATTTAGATTCCTATCAGAATTTATGTTCGTAAAAACGTTATTTCTTACTAAAACCGAAGTTTTAGTTTTAGGATCTTCTCATTACTTTTGTCAATTATCCATTCCAGGATATTGACAGTCCAAAATTTATTCTTTTACAGCCTTTGTTTTATACGGGGATTCTCAATTTATTCCCTCGCTTTGTCTAATTAACCCGTAAGTTTTATCGCTTTGCCCTATAGGCTATTTTATTAGACCTTCACCTCTTTAAGGCTAGGTCCTTATAATCTATTTCTTTCTAGTCGTGACCCGTAGGTCGTTTTAGTCTCATAGACTTTCCCATTGTTTATAACCCCAAGGGTTATGTTGATCCCGTAGATCATTCTTTACGCATATGGCGTTAAGGCACCTCTTTCTATGTTTAGGATTATTCACCTTTACTTTTTGGATTTCGTTTAACCTTGACCGTAGTCTAAGGCTACATTGTATTCTTTCGGACAATTTTCCGACTTTATGACTTTTCACGTCATTCATGCATCGGTTTATCTTATGCTCACCATTATCCAGTTTACATACTTTCGTATTTGATTATGTCCCATTACCGGGCTCATTATTCTTTTGCCTTTAACGCTACTAGTATCCCACTTGCGTTTACTCATGCCGTCCGGCATGATATTATATTCGACCCGTTCAACTTTAAAATAGTTGAAAATCGTTTATTCAAAATTTCTATTTACATTTTCTTGTTGTCTTTTAGTTATAACTCAAAACCCGAGTCTTTTAACTTTCCATCCGAGCTCCCGTTTCTCGGTCTACGCATGTGTTTAATCCTTACCCATCAACCGGGTATTTTACCGAAGTCGTCATTATTGCAACCCTCCCGGTATGCATTAAGACTTCGCTTTACTTTTATATTTCGACTTTGTCCTCGAGTTTGACGTTTTACAAAAACGACCCGTTAAGAGACACATTTACATTTTTTTCCGGGTTCGAGTGTAAGTACACTCCCTCCCAATACTTGTCTAAATCATTTTACATGCTCGCGTTTTCTGGGTTCGAGTACAAGTACACTCCCTCCCAATACTTGTCTAACATGCTTGCGTTTTCTGGGTTCGAGTGCAAGTACACTCCCTCCCAATACTTGTTTAACATGCTTGCGTTTTCTGGGTTCGAGTGCAAGTACACTCCCTCCCAATACTTGTTTAACATGCTTGCGTTTTCTGGGTTCGAGTGCAAGTACACTCCCTCCCAATACTTGTCTAACATGCTTGCGTTTTCTGGGTTCGAGTGCAAGTACACTCCCTCCCAATACTTGTTTAACATGCTTGCGTTTTCTGGGTTCGAGTGCAAGTACACTCCCTCCCAATACTTGTTTAACATGCTTGCGTTTTCTGGGTTCGAGTGCAAGTACACTCCCTCCCAATACTTGTTTAACATGCTTGCGTTTTCTGGGTTCGAGTGCAAGTACACTCCCTCCCAGTACTTGTTTAAATCATTTTACATGCTTGTTTGTCCCTTCACTCGGGCTCATTATCCTAATGTAACACGCCCCCGTCACTCGGTTGTGCGTTTACATTATTTTCAAATATCTTGCTTATCTGTTTCATTTGGGTACTTTTTAATTAGTCCCATTCACCCCGCCATTACCACATCGGACATAACTGCGCTCATTATAAGAAGCTCATGCTATCATGTGTTCACTACTTACTTGGCCAGAGTAAGCGATCAACACATGGTACGCGTGACCTTATTATAATTTCCACATCACGTCCCATGTAAGTAACTTCTCAAATTATCTCCATGTTTATGGTTTCATTTGGTAAAACTTTATTTAATTGTTAGTTAACAATTATTAGTTTTAGTCGTTTATCCTTGAACATGTACAATGTCCCTTTTTATAAATATTTATTCACATTCATTGATGTGATCATTACTTTTCTCAATAGGACTTTTATTGAGAATACTTACTTGGATGATCACTCTTGTCCAAGTTTCTATATAAACAAGTCTTGTTATTCATTTGTTATTCATCATTGTGAATAACACATTTCCCATTAAATTTCTCTTGGAAATCAGGTTTTCCAAGTTCTATCATATGTGTATGCAACCGTTATTACTTACGTGTTTGTTGCATTTAACGACTCGTGCGATTAAATTTAAAAGTGTGCACCTGGTAATGCTTGCCCTAACGGGCTTCTCTTGTCATTAGTCTTGTTCGCGACCGTTACGCGATTTTGGTCCTTGATGAGTATGCTCTTCCTGTCATACCTCGGACCGTCCCATCATCATATCCATAATTCGTTTGACTCTCGTCGTCTTCAAACGCGAGTGTCCTTCATTTAAAACATTCACAAAAAGTTAGTAAAGTCAACTTCAATAATCGCCCGTATTATAATACAAGGCATTTCCTACTATACACGTCAACGCGCGTATTTTCATCAACTATATCAATCGTTTTAATTGGGGTAATGTGTATCACACGATAGCCCTATGTCCTGTTTACAATTCTTTAGCATGCTAAGCTATTAACATACTTGTACTTACCGGATTTGCGATCAAGCCTCGAACCGAACACTATTCTTTGTCAAGAGCATAAGGTTTAAGTCCAAGCATGGTTCCTCCCCACCATACTCGAATCTCTTAAACCAAGGCTCTGATACCAACTTGTAACACCCGTTCTTGTAAATCAAGGTTTAACGTATGTTTAGGGAAAATAATCATGTAATTAATTATTACATATACATCGGAAATACGGGTTTATTAAAATCTTTTTCATATCATACGTTATTCTACAAAACGTGATCGAATTCGTTGTTTAAAATCTACAACGTTACTATGTGCGGAAGCGTGTATCTTTATCGTGTTCGGTTCTTCGCTGAGCTTGATCGTCTTCCGGCATCCCAGAAAGTACCTACATTTCATAAACATGAAATGCTTTAGTCGTACGGTATTTAAAACGCGTCTAAACGAGTCCGGAAAACAAAACTGATCAAAAATACATTTTTGTGTACAAGGTCCACCGTAAATTACGGTGGACACCGTAATTTACGGTGGTCCTTGTTTTAACCTGTTTCCACCGTAGATCAGGAGCATATCACCGTAAACCATTTCAGGTCCACCGTAAATTACGGTGGCACCGTAATTTACGGTGGCACCTGCATTTCCAGCTTTCCATTTTGCCGTAATGTGACACGAAATCTTTCGTATCTTTCAAACCGTTTATCCGTTTGGCCTACCGTTTCTTCCTATATGTTTGTAATTTGATTCTCCATCATGTGGAGTTAAAATCCGACATCCGGCTTAACAAGATTTAAGACCTTTGAGTCTTCGGCTTATTTCCCTTTTTACCAAATTTTGACCCATTCGTGGTTTTATCAAACAAACGTATTTGTTTGGTTCCTAGATCACATACAACTCTTTAATTTAATATTACCTACCATTATAGGTTCTAATTATAGGTTTATTACACAATTTAAACCCATTTTCACTCGTATGCTTATTTTGACCCGTTAAGGATATTTTAAGCACTTTTAAACTCAAATTTCGCTTTTATTCCAATCTAGCGTTGTAACTTATATTTCTTATCTAGTACTCTTCCATCACAACTAAAGGTGTGTTGGATTTAAAGTAGATATCTATGTGTTCCGGATTTATTTCCCTTGAAATATCATTTTACGGCAAAGACTCATATGGAGTCTTTTAGCCCAAGAATTACATCTTTCACTACCTATACTTGTTCTAAACTTTTGTTAAATCAATAGACTCCTTTCCAAACAACCTCTAAGGGTTGTTTGTTCATTTTAGCCTACAAGGGCGTTTTGGTCGATTTCGGTCCTTCTTTTACAATGAAGGGCTATCACCAATTATTCGACCAAATTAGCACTTTTTCATACATCATAAATATGCGTACCTGGCTCGGATCAACAATTAGACCCAATTTTAATACCTTGCTTTATATTCGCTAATTAAGAACGATGCGAATATCCATTGGATGTCTATTCCTGTAAGCATATGACTCGACAAAAGAATCATTAGTCTATACAGTCAAAAGGTGTTGTCTACACCCTTTGACCCGTTTGGCCGAAATGACCATTTATCTTTGCGAGATGATATTTATTATCATCTCCTCTACATGACTCTTCCCGTTTAACACCGTACGGTTATTTTAATTATAAACCGTGTATTGCTTTCAACATAACATGACCAAATTATAGAATTACTTCTTTTTAACCATTATTATGGTTTCTATCATCTTTGATTTTCTTGTTCCGTTCGACTACACGACGGAACATCATATTTCAATTGTTTAGATATCTCATTCATAATTTATATGATAAGAAACATTTCACAATTTAAGACTAGTGTAAGCTATACTTACCTTGCATCCGAATTATGCTTTTCCGTCATTCTTGCTTCGTTTGACCCGCTTCCTTTCCAAGCCTCCACCTAGCTTGTCAAGCGTCAAACTATCATCATAATTCGTAAGACGGTTATATTAGTCATCATTAATTATGACTATTCCATCTTACATATTTTCTATCACAATTACCATTCGATCTTATAAATGGTCGGTTTGACTAATTAAAAGTCAAATCACCAATTAACACATATGATTGCACTATCAAGTTCACAAGACTCAATTAGGCACATTATCAACACTTAGTTCTCATTTAGGCATTTTCACAAACACCTTATGTGCATGATTTTTACACATTTACAACTAGTTCATAACTAGTTATTTTTACCAAGATTAACATCAAAATTCACCATTATCACTTATAATCAAATACTCAAACTTGCAAATTGTTTAAGTATCTCTCGATTACTAACATGCATGATGATCCTAATCACAATCATATCATCAAATTCATCATAAGATTAAAACCCACTTAACCTAGTGTGGTAAATCATCCAATCATTCAATCCATAGCATGTTATGTATGATTTTCACTTAGGGTTTTGTTCCTAAGCAAATATACATCACTAATCTAGCCATAGCTTCTCTAATCCATGCCTAATTCGCGATTAGGATGATTATCCAATTTTTACAACTTCAAGATTGTTAGAAATTCGACATACCTTACGATCCCCTTGACTTGGTGACCGTTTCTATGTGTTCAAATCCGAATTTGACCCTTGTTTGATCCTCCAATTTGAGGGTTTTGTTGAAGTTTAGGGTTGAGCTCCATGGGAGCTTGCTCCTGCTCGATCTTAGACACACACCGTGTGTGTGTTTGTGTGTTTTGTTTTGTTAAATAACTTTTCTAGTTATCCCACTTTAACCCCTCGTGTTTGGTTCGTTATTAAGTAGGCCACAACCTACTTATTTTTAACAATATTCCCACTTATTAACTAGGTTTAATATTCCTAGTTAACTTAGCGGGTTCGGGAATATTTGTGACTAAGTTTATTTTAGGCCCCGTTAGCTCGGGCCTTTTATCCATTTATTTCCTTAAAGCTTTTATTCACTTTTATTTATTATTAGGATTAATTATTTAAATCCTAATATTCCACCGGGTAAATTTTACCACTTACGGTACTTTTACCCGTCTTTCAGTGTTAACGGGGTTTAATTACTAAACCCGTTTTCGGGGTGTTACAGCTAATTACATATCTACCACTTGGGTTATATTCATTCATATCTGCTACATTCCGAAGTGCACACATCAGTAAAGATCCACAATTGCTTGTCTCTGTATTGTATGTTACGGTCTTTTGTTATCGAGTCTGTAAGTTCTGTCAAGTCTACGAAGTTGGTATGACGTTTTGTTAATAATTTGTTATATATAGTATACATTTAATTATTAGATTGCATTTATTTAAAAAGAGTTAATTATTAGATTGCATTTATTTAAAAAGAGTTAATTTGAATTATTAAATCAATGGTTTCTTAACAAAAAAGCAAGAAATGAATTTAGGGGCTCAGGTTGATATTTCACTCATACCATAGGGACGCAAAGTGTTATTAATATGTGCCAAAAGACGGTCTTACCCCTGGCTCAAACAGTCAAACTGACGGCACACTGACAGAGGGACTCAAAGTGTTATGAATTCATAAGGTCAGGGGCTCAAAAAACCAAAAAATGAATTTAAGAGCTCAGGTTGATATTTCACACAAACCACAGGGACGCAAATTGCATTTTTCTCTAATGTTAAAAGAAAAATGAATATAAGAAATTTAAAATTATAATATTAAAGGCAAGCAAATAATAATTATTAATTATTATGTTATAAATAAAAATAAAGGTTATGACAAATACAAAATCTCCTAAAAATAAGACGTCGTAAGAAGAGTGTTAAACTTACTCCGATTGACCTCATTCAAATAATATTGGAATCGTGTATCAAACTCTACGATATGAGATTTTAGGTTTTCACTTATGAATTTATAGCTTGTAGATTTCAGAATTTTTGTTTATATCATTTTTTATTTTTCATTATGTCTATTCTATATTTGTGTCATTGTGTTTTTTTTTCGACTCATTGTTCTTTTTTCCTTGACATTGTGTTATATTTTGCTCGGTATTGTATTATATTTTCCTCGACATTGTGTTATATTTTGCGACCCATTTAGTCTGTGTACACTTCTTAGATTTAGGAGAATTTATAGGATAACATTACCCATAAATTTCATATTGAGTTAATTACATAGTTAGTCCATGTTGTTTGCACAAAATAACATACTTAGGTACTAATAGTTTAAAATCACCTTCTAGGGTATTAACTTTTCATTTTGTAACGTTTGGAGGTATTAACTTCTTGGGTATTAACATAGTTAGTCCTTGTGGTTTGCATAAAATAACAAACTTAGGTACTAATAGAATGTGATTTTAAACCTACAAATAACATTAATACCTCCAAACGTTACAAAATGAAAAGTTAATACCCTAGAATGTGATTTTAAACTATTAGTACCTAAGTATGTTACTTTGTGCAAACGACATAGACTAACTATGTAATTAACTCTTTTATATTTGTAAAATCAACTAATTAATAAATATTAAATAATATGTGACATGTGCTCACCCAGAATTGTTTTTGCACAAACATGTTCTGACTTGAACCAAAATAACATTTTTATGTGACATGTTCTGATGGGACATGCTAATTGACCCGACTTGACCAATATGTATTTTAAAATACTAAATGTATTATTAAAAAATGAATAAAAGAAAATTAAAATTATAAATTTAACTAAGTAATGACCCGTACCTGTTTCGACTCGAATCAAAATTGCGCTTTTTATGTGACATTTTCTAACACGATACGTTGTCCATCCTGACTCGACCAATACGTATTACTAAACACCAAACATTTTATCAAAAGAAATATGAATACATATTGTTAAATACCAAATGTATTATTAAAAGAAAAAAACGATATTTAAAATAAAAATATTAAATTCACCTAATTCATATATATTTAATATTATGTAACTTGTGCTAACAAAAAAATATTTTCACCCAACCTTTTTCGACTCTAACCAAAATAACAATTTTTATGTGACATGTTCTGACGTTACCTGATCTTGACCCGATCAATACGTATTATTAAAAAAATGAAAAAAATAAATAAATTAAAATATTTAATTCAACTAATTAATAGGTAACACTCCAAAGTCCTTATATATGTATATATGTTAAAATAAGTATTTATAAATGTAATTGTTGTTAGAATGATAACTAGGATTATGAACCTAGTTAGAGTGCAAGTAAGATTTTAACATAAAGAATAGATTCTAGCCATAAAAATATAAACATCCAAACATGAGGGGCCAAATTGGAATGAATGGAAAAATAAAATATAAAAACAAAAATTAAAACCAAAAACACACATAGGTGTGTGTGGGTGTCGACCAGAGAAGAAGAAAAGAAGGGGAACCCTTCTCAAACCCAAAATGAACAAATTGAAAGGCTCATTAGGGCTAGAATTTGTGCATGAATCAAGATAATCAATCATCCATACTTGTCTAACATAGGTAAGTTGAATTTCATGATTTGGTGATTGTTGTAGAAAGTGGGTTACAACTAATCCACGAGTTCATGTGAAATTAGTATGATTATGAGTTAGAATCACATTATAGAATAAGAATTATTTTTGAATTTGGTTATCTTGATGATTAAAAATGAAAAACCCACTTGTAAGTAGTAGCATGATGAAGTATGATGATCATGAAGGTGCCAAAAATAGGTGTAATGTTGATGTATGAACTTGTATATGAAAGAGTATTGTGATGTCGGATGAACATTATGTGAATTTGACTGATTATGATAATCCATGTTATGAAATAGGAAGAATGTGCATAGACTTCTTGTACATTATGTTTTGATTTAGATATGCACATGCAGCACACCAAGTGTTTGATGAAATGCTTAGAATAGAGGTTTTTATGTGATTTCAATGATCTTGTGTAATTATGATGCTAAACGGTTAATGTCAAGAATGTGAGGATTATTAATTTGTTATATTAAGAAGAGAATAAAATGAAAACATGAGATTAAAGCATGTTGATTGTGGAATTTTTAGGAGTGAAAGAAGAAGACGCGTGCCATTCCGGGTCACAAACGAAGCAAGACAAAGGTAAGTTCTCATACTTACAAGTATTAGAAATTTATAGTGTTTTCGTTATGTTTACGTTAAGTTAAGGTTTGCATTCCAAAATATCATAATTTGATAAATAAATAGAGCTTTTACTATTGAGTTTGACTTATTATGAACAGGTCAAACAAACTAGAATGTGAAGTTAAAGGATGTTCATGAGTTGATCCGTTATGAACGGGTCAAACAAACGAGAATGTGATGTTAAAGAATGTTCATGAGTTGATCCGTTATGAACGAGTCAAACAAACTAGAATGTGATGTTTAAGAATAATCATATGTTGATCCGTCACGAACGGGTCAACGGATTAGAATGTTATATTAACGAATGGTTATGTACGTGATTCGTTGCGAACGGGTCAATGAATGGAAAACATATAATGAATGCATATCATGTTTGTTGGAAGTTAGTAGGCTGTAATTACATGTAATTTAATATTGGTTCTTGTTGTTGTGATATAGGTAAAGTCAACCTTTAATGGCATGCTACATTTGGAACAAACACACTCCAAACCGCTCTCAACACACTTCCGTACTTAACTTATGCAAACGGGTCAAAACATTTTGGTTGTTATGTAATGAAAGTTTAGTTGTTAAATTATCCGAGACTTGTGTTTCATAACTTTTGTAAATGTTGGATGTTTCATAACTAGACTAAATGGTTAACTGGTATGTAAAATCAAGTCGTTTTAGTATTGTATAAAAGTGTCAAATTTAGTCATAATTTTTGTTGTTTAAACACTTGGTTTCGACCGCTTTAAAGGACGGGCGTTTCATAAGAAATAATAAAAATTATATTATAAAATAAAAAATATATTTATAGAATTTATGTCATTAAAATTATCTTATACTACAATACATATTCATATAACTTCTTTTCCAATAGCTACTTTAGGCCCATCTAACAAGTTTATTGTCATTTAGATGAATTGAAAAGAAGTTCTGATTAACGATAAATAACAATATATTATAGTCATAAATGGTTAAACGCTAGTGAACCATTCCATACTCGGCTACCGGCTCTCTAAACAGCTTGAATTAAGTCGAGTTTAAATGGCTAAAGCCCAATCTACACCCTCATTAAAAAGTTCATTTAGTAAACGAGCTCGACCTTAAACTTCACTTATTAAAATCAAGTAAGCTCACGAATCTAAACGAGCTTATTACTTATATAATTTGATTTGATATATCAAAAATGTATTTTCATAGTAAATTATTACATCTAAAATTATAATAAAGTAACTAAATAATATATATCTATATCTCTAATAAAGCAAACCATTGGGGGACACATGTCACCCAATGGTGCAAGCCAACTAAGCAGACACATAGGCATTGAGGTGGCAAATCTCAAATAATTGGACAAGTGTCATAGCTCTATGGCCAGGATTGGAGAAATCTTATTACGTACGTTTCTATTACTCTCTCTCTCTCTTAATTTCTCATCCATCGATCCTTCTCTCATTCGTAAACCCTAAAAGCCGAATCCCCTCTTTAGAAGCTCAATCAATCGACCCCGCGCGACAACGATTAATCCATCTTCAATACTCAATAATGAATATCGACGGTAATGATGGATTTGAAGACGTTAAATCGACGGTAATGTCTAATTCGTGGTTTGATTATTCTTCTTTGTTGTTACATTCGTCTGATTTCGTTAATGTTCTGATGTTTGTTAGGGTTTTTAATCATCGGTGATAGTATTAAGTTGATTTGATGATCGATTATTGTATGCTATTTAGTATTCTCTGATTTACTGTTGTTTTTGTACTGATTTTGGAGAATGATTCGGCTTCTTCCGATTTTGGAGAAAAGCTTTCTGACACACCCTAATGGAGACGGCGATATTCATATTCCACTTGCTCGATCTCGCATACCATCCTTCTCCTTAACTGTTGTTCCAATAGTATGTATTTTCTGTGCATCTTCTTTTCTTATCTTTTTGTTAAGCACTCATGTGTTGGTTTATTTGAGGTTTTGTTATCTTACTTTCGGTTTGGCATAAATCAAGGCTACTATGTGTTTTATATTCACTAATTTGATCCTTTGGTTTCCAAATAATCCCGAGCAACAGTTTTTATGCAGATTAGGGTTTTTTAATTTCTCTTATTCACTTTATGTTCACTTTATATTCACTAATTTTAATTTCACTAATTCACTTTATGTTCATATTCAGGCTAGGGGAGTTCTTGGTTTGGTTCGAAACTGTAAAACCGTTCGAACCGGTAATCGGTTAGTACTCACGGTCTGTTTTTTCTCAACGTTTGGTCAAACTGTAGCGAACGGTTTGATTTGTCGTTTGTGCCGAAAACAGAGCGTATAAAACCAGACCAAACCATAAGCTTTTATTATATTTAACTTTTAAATTATTATATATTTTACTTTCTATAGTAGCCTAATTAAACTTATAGCTGAGTTAACTCTAATTAAATAAGAGTAAAGTGGGCTAATCTATTGATGTCACGAGCTATAGGCAATCTGTTGAATTTAATATGTTTAGAATATAAAAATCTTGATATATAAATTCTTGTATGTAGTCTTGATGTATATAGTTTATATAAGTATAACATATAAACAACATAATCTTGATGCCTTTCAATTTTGTACACATGTGAGCCATCATTCTTGCTTAACAAGTTGCGAGTAAATGCAAAAAAAAGGAACATACTTGGTAAAGCTACAGAAAATTCATTTGCTGGTTAGTCTAAAATGTCGATTTTTATTTAGATTATATGTTTTACTATATATATCTGTACTAATTGTTCTAATCTTTTGGTGTAATTTAGGAGCAGTGGCATCATGTTGATGGATTAATGAGGTAAATTCCTATGTGCTTCGATGTTATCGTAATATTCTTTTATCTATTGCTAATTTGAAAATGTAGCCATGTGTTATTGACATGGAAATCTCAACATTTTCTTCACAAATTTTTTTACTACTCTGTAATGGTTTTAATTTTATGAAGGAACGACAGATGGTGCTATGCAAGAAGGAAAATAAATTTTTGGATAGAACATTAAAAAGTTGCTAAAGTAGAAAAAACTTACACAAACTGTACGTGAGCTTACATGAGCTTGAAGAGGTCATTCACGATTTTGTTGTGTATCAATATGATTGGAGGTTAGATTCATTTGAATCTTTACATGGTTTATTTGTTTCTTCTACATCGTTGTTTCAGTAAAACCGTAATATTTTTTAGGGTTTGATTTCGCATAAGACGGTGATGACGACGACGATTAGTAGGTGAAAGGATGGCTATTTTGAGTTAGAACCGGTTCAAGGGTAAACCTTAATTTGGTTATGGTTTTGGGAGAACGAAAATGGTCAGGAATTGGAATTCGGGTCTGACATCACTAAAGTTTCACTTTTATTTCTTTTTCTTTTTAGAGCGATGAACGAAAATGGTCAGGAATTGGAATTCGGGTCCGTCCATGTTGGTGGGTTTGTACAGCGGAGATGGTGGTGATATGTTACGGTGGTTAGTGGTGATGGTTTCCGGTGATGTGGTTACTGTTGTTGATGTGGTTCAAGAATAAGGTTAGTTTTGAGATCGTAAGTAGATGAATTAGATCAGGGTTGGTTTAGTCTTATTTAGATCAAGCTTTTGTCATATTAATCTTACAGACCATTGTTTTTGCAGGTATGATGTTTCTAGAGCTTTGTGATTTCCTTTTGCTTTTGTTGAGGTATATATATAGAGATATGTGTGTGTGTGTGTTTTCTGGCTGCTTTACTTTTGATTTTTTTTTTTTGAGAAAAATGGGTTGTTTGACTATAAAAGTCAAATGTTGATTTGGTTCTATTGTTTTATTTGAATGGTGTTATTTGATACCAGATGAGGAATTAGGTGATAGAAATGCATCAAATGATGTTCAATCAGGCTTCAAAAGTGTTTCATTAGTTATATTTCAGGGGGTATTTCATTATTTTGTTTATATGTCATGGGTATTCCATTATTTTGTTTTTTGGTGATATAGATTTTCGCTTCAGTTTCTGATTCTTGGAACCGAATTGTAGCAATCAGTTAGATAGCTTATTAACATGCATAATTTACATATACTTCTTTCATGTCAGAAGATATAATAATCTTGATAACATGTATATTTTTCCCATAGTTCTTTCATTTGTAGAAGGACAATCTGTTGCTATTACTATAGTCGTTTCAGTCAAAGGAGTCTTACCAGCTCTATCTTCTTTTGGGTGTGATCATTCTGGAAACTCATCCTATAGATGGATATTTGGATCATTTGTTATCCCTGCTACAAGTTTTCATCTTTTTTTTTTCTATTTTTATTAACTAAACAAATTATCTGGTATAGAATTCTTTTTTGGAAGTTTGTGCATTAGGATTTCACGATTTCACTGAAACTACTTGTGAACTCTTTTAATTTCTTAACAGCATACAGGTAAATTATCTAGAGGCGTATTCAGCGCAAATATTATATTCTTTTACCTTTTTTGTGATTGATTATTGTAAAGCATGACACTCTTTCTTTTGGTATATCTCTCAACCATGATGGGTCTTTTTTGTGTGCATATGGAGCGCACGTTCATTGCTATCAAGTCAGATGGTGTGCAAAGAGGACTGGTAATTTAACCTCTGTTATTTATATGCATCTTGATAGACTTTTTGTGTTCTTGACACGGGTTACTGCAAATTTACAACAAAGGAAAACTTTGCACAAGCTGCAAGTGCATTGCAACTTATTATACATAACTAAAGCGGTAAGTAGCCATTTATTGTATTCGAAGATGCAACATTTTTCCTTTTAGGACTATTTCAATTTAATCTACAGATTTTTAAATGATTTAATATATGTTTTAGTGGTGAACACCACAATTTTACGAGCTATAATATGTTAGTTGATTAAAGCTAGAGGACAAGTTTGTTTAGTTAAAGATTCAAATTTTCAAGTGGCTTCGATTTTGTGATCATATTTAACTCATTTGGCACTCTGTATGAAAATGGCGTTTTTCACATGAAACTGATCCCGTCCTATGAGTTTCCCCGGTCACTTCCTAAAGGTTTGTAAAAAAATGTTAGATTTGAAATCCATATTCTTACTATTTCTATTGTAACTTTGGTTTGTTGAAAAACCCCGTAAGAATTACACGAATCAATAATAATTATTAAAGAGATCAGGGGTTTTACAAAACTAATAGTTCTATTTTAGAGTTAAATTTACTTGTAGATTGTTACCTTTATGCTTTTAATCAATTATTCAAGCATGAATGTTTGTACTTTGCACGTTATATTTACTTTCTTTGTTAGATATCATGTTGTCTTTTTGAAATTCGCCATGGCATATTCGTTTCATAGCTTTCTTTCTTTTAAGCTAAACTGTTGTGTACAATTGTAACAATTATATCAGGCAAGTTTCGATCTGAATGTGCCAATTTACTTAAAATAATTATTGTATAGTTAGTTAGCCCAAAAATTTGGTGGTTAATTTTTTTTTTTTGTTGATACAGTGCCGGAAGTGTGGAGACAAATCACAGCAAAACGAGCGGATGATGTATCTCACAGTTGAAATTGAAGGCAATATTGAGACTTTAGAAGAGGCTCTGGATAAATTGACATGTACCGAGATAGTGGATGGTGAAAACAAGTATAAATGAAGGTAGATTAGTTCAGAACTTACTTTATTAAATGCTTGATGCACGATAAATGTTATTTTGTATTGATTTTGTTATTATATAATGCCTTTTCAGGTACACTTTTAGTATCAAGTTGGTTACAAATGATAACACATGTTGGTTTTAATAAGTATTGAAAATTCAGCCTTTCACCTATTGGAGTTGCCTTTGTACTTTTGCAGTGAAAATTTGGTTCAAAAGATAATTTTGGTTTGAAAGTAGTTTTTATATCACAGAGGAAGGTCATGGTAAATATAGTTAGTTTTCTGTTTTTTTCTTCCAATGTATGTATTTGTACAGAACATTTCATTTCAAAGTAAATAATATGGTTTTGCTTGAAGCCCGCATATTACGCGGGCATTAACCTAGTTTAGATATATAAAGTGTTATAATTGATATATATTATAGTTATTATATAAATAAAATAGTTAATAAATAATAAATTAGTTGAGTGCGAGTTTGAAACTACTTACGAGGTGGACCCGAGTTTAAAACTAGAGCTCAAAATGCGCTCAACTTCAACCTCTCTTGACTTCAATGAGTCGAGCTATAGCTTAGACTAAAGGGTATGGAGAGCCTCATCCCCAAGGGGATGGGCCGCCACGTCAGCGCCACGTAGGCTCGGCTTGGAGGGGATGGACCTAGGGGGGTGGGGGATGAACCCCTTTATATATATATATGTATGTATGTATAGATGTGTGTGTGTTAGGAGAGAGGAGAGAGGCACGGCTCATCCGGCTGTGGGGAGTCGGTCTTGCCGAGCCGAGCCCAGGGGGGGCGGTGTGGGGGACCGGCGCCGGTCCTAGCCGGGCCTCAGCCGGTCCCCCATAACCTTTAGTCTTAAGCGAGTTTGTCCTCATTAACAACAAACCAAACTTGCATTGTGTTTTCAATAGTTTTCAATGGTGACGGGTAAAACCTTAAATTGTTTTTTTTTATCTAGTCTCATAAAGTAGCTTCTCAAAATTTTCATATTCTCACGGATAAATTATTTTTTGAGTACCTGTGTTTTGAGGGTTTTAACCATTTGAGTCCAAAATAAAAATGTTTAACGCCCTGAGTCCCTATAGCCACTTTTCTTAACCATTTGAGTCCAAATTACTAACTCAGTTAGATTTTCTCAGTTAACTTTTTTAAAATGACCAAAACACCCTTTTATATTAAAAAACTTATTTACTCTTATTATTATAATTACATTACATATACATACAAACATCGAACAATCTGTATCTCTCTTCCTCCTCATCCCTCTCTCTATCTTCCTTATCTCTCTCACAACCACCACCACCACTACCGCCACCATCACCGTGGTTTCACCCTCGGCCCCTATCGCTCAAACACCACAATCCACCCTCTTTTCACGTGCCACAACCCTCAGTATCTTACTCTACTTCTCGCCAATCGTTTTCCGTAAAATATTTCCCTAATTCCTATAACCTAGTCTGCTTCATCCATCAAAACACCATCCATTTCACAACATATCCCAAACACCTTTTAACACTAGATCATTAAACCACCAAGAAATTGCAAATAACAACATAATAACACTATATTATCATATAAAAACCTAACAACGACACTTAAAATGGATCCATTAAAAACAGAGCACGTATCAAAATTCAAAACCCTAGAAATTTAACAAGAACAAAAACTACTTGAAAGTTGAATTTGGCAACAGGAGGGGGGTATTTAAGATAATCATACGGTCGTTTAGCACTATGACATATTTCTTCTTCGATTAAACAGTCAACCTCCGCTTTGACTTTGGGGTCACCGTACGGCAATGCGTCGATTTGTGCGGCGCTGCTGGACCATGACAGCCGTGAAGATGGCGGAGCTTCTAGCAGCATAACTGTGTCACCGTTGGTTGATGTGGTACCAATGAACACCTATGGGGGGTCGTTTTATGTCTCGGTGGTGGTGTGGTTGATGCGGTGGTGGTGATGGTGATGGTAGTAGGGTTGGTGTGATTGTGGTGTGGTTGGTGCGATGGTGGTGATGGTGGTTCGACGGTGGTGTAGTGGGGGTGTGGTGGTGGAGGGTGCTAGGATGTCTAGAGAGGGAGAGATTGTGTGTGCGCTGTGTGAGTGTGTGAAATGTGTGTATAATTGCTTTTATATGTAGTATTAAAATCTTATGCATTAAATACTTGTTCATTATACTTTTGTGCATATAAGAGTTGTACTTTGTGTGTGAATGACTAAATTGCCCTTGTAGCTAACAGACTTGGTGGATGGAAAAATTGGACTCAAATGGTTAAGAAAAGTGGCTATAGTGACTCAGGGAGTTAAACATTTTGATTTTGTACTTAAGTAGTTAAAACACTTAAAACACAGAGACTCAAAAAGTAATTTACCCTAATCTCACGGTCTAGAAAAAGTGATTATTACTAACTTTACATACTACAAGCTATAATCTAATATATTTATGAGTTTTTTTAGTAAAATTTGCAATGGTTTGTCGTACTACCTATACCTTCAAAACTTAATGGGTGTTTATTCATTCCCTCGTTGTTAAATTAGTCACATCTTTTTGTTAAATCGAATAGTTTCAATTATATTCTTTTGCACTTTTACTAGAACCATTCGGTCCATTCTCTCTCCTCTTTATCACATTAACCTTTTTTTCCGTCTTTTATTATCTTTTAATTTACATTACCTAATAATTCGGTATTTAGAGAAAATCTTATTTAGTTCAAGAAAATTAGATAACTTGTTAAAAAGTTGATCAAAATGTTATCAACATCGGGTGATCAGATGGTGAGTACTTGTTTATTGCTTTTGTGATTGTTTAAGAGAATTCGGCACTCTTATTCGTTTGTGTAATCTTGTATTCGTTCCGTATTCGGATAGTTGTTTATTGCTTTTGTGATTGTTTAAGAGGATTTGACACTCTTAAACAGTTGTCAATCTCGTCAAATGGACCTACATAAAGATAATAAAATTAATGATAACGACAGGACCGGTTGGACCATAAACCGGACTCCTAACTGGTTTCGTCGACATAGTTGAACCGATATCGGTTGGACTAGCCAGTTTTCGACGAGTAGCAATTGAAACTCTGAACCAGTTCAATTTTGGATAGTCGTGTAAACAAGCTGAACCGGAGCTCACCTAGGCTCGAGCACTACTCATTTGATTTACCAGAACTCTCAACTCGTTTCGATCTATATTTCTAAATATCGTGTTAGGCTCGTAAATAATTGTCAAGCCAGTGTAGCATTTATTTATAAACTTATTATTTCATTTATACGTATCTATAACTATATTTATTTATTTCTATCTGTATATTTATAATTATAATTTTTGTATATACTTAATATATATACTATTTAGTTTTCATCATATTTTTATACAGAATATAAATTAATATATAAATATATTTATTAAATAAAAAAATATATAAATAATAGACTTGTCTAGCTCAATAAGTGAAGCTCGGGCTCGGGCTCATTTATTAAATGAGCATACTTTAGGCTCGAGCTTAACTAAGCTCCGTTTGATTCAAACCTTTTATCAAGCCGATCTCAAGTATTACCTCGTTTATACACCTAGTGTTGGACCGATTTTAAGTTTTCTTTTTTCAAAACCATTTTTGTTACATTATAATATTTAGACTTGAGACCTCCCATACCCAGAAAGATATTGGTTTGAGTTTACCATTATTTAATTGTTTTGCTTTTTAAATAATTAATGTTTATTTTATGTTTTTAAATATAAACAAAATAATAACACACTACTATACTTATGTTTTACGAAATATAAATGATTCTTAAAACTGGTTATGATGTAATCCTATTTTTTAGTCTAATTCAAACAACTCAATTAATATTCAACTAGTAGCGTGACCGGTTTAGTAACCACTAATTTTTTTTAAATAAATATACATAAAAATACATGAAAAAAAAACCTGAGTGAAAGGGCAAAACGGGAAACAGAGAAAGAAGAAAGGAATATTTGAGTTAAAACAGAATCCAGACAAAAAGGGATATTCAGAGGGAGTACAGATATGGGAATATCACATTTCATCAGAATCTCTGTTCCATATCATATGCATACACGTTACAAAACCTTTCTTTTTCTAGCAACAAGCAACCAAAATTCTCACTATTCCATGCATGTTGTAACTCATGCATTATGTGTAGTACATATCGCCTTTAATTTTAAATTTATGGAAAACCATAAGAAATAGACATGTTATTTTTAACGTCCAACATAAGGATCGCCGGGTACTCCGTACACGGCATCCATTGGCCGAAAGGTAGCCCGCGGTAGCCCAACCTGCACACATGGAGCTCCTAGCCCACCATGCCACCAGTTCCGGGGAAAACCCGACCCTGCACCCGTCCGAGGGCACGACAATGCAGAGGCGATAAAACCCGGGTGGATCAGGAATCGAACTCGAGACCATTCGGTCAGAAGTTTTTCCCTCATTTCTATAACCAATGAGCTATAAGCCCAGAGTTAACCTGGGAATTTTTTATGTAGGATTTATTTTTAAACTTAATAAATAATAATTGATAACTAGTAGAGTTAATTATTACACAGTTAGTTTTGGTTATCAAAAGTAACACTTTTGAGTACTAATTTTTTTTTCTTTTGTAACATCTATGGTTTTATCTAGTATAAGGCATTAGTGGAGGGTTCAAATGAGAAGAAAATTTTTGCAAGAATAAAAAGAATAAGTTTTAAACTAATAGAAATGCTCCATTTACTTCATTTAATATGTGTATTTAATGTTATTAATAAGTGCATATAGGTAAATTTTTAATTGTAATTAATTAGCTAACTAATTAAAATTGTAACTCACTTTTAAATATTCTCTTTTAAGATAAAATAATTTAGTATGAAGGACAATTTTTGACATGTGTAGGATAAATATTAGTATGTGTAGGATAAATTCTTAAATGTGTATGATAAATTTAGATATGCGTAGGTAAATTTTGGTTAGTGTAAGATATATGTAGGATAAATTTTGAAATGTGTAGGAATAAAATGTTTTTTGCTTTATTAATAAAAGAAAACATAATTATGGTGGGAGTTATAAACTATTTAATGTTTTACCATTATGCCCTTTCTTCTTTTTCTTCTCACATTAAATTTATTCTCAAATGAACCTTCCCCTAAGGCATTAATACTAGCTTCTTTTAATTTTTGTATTATTTTTTTGTTAAACTACAAGAACTTATTAATAATTATAACTAGTTTTTTTATATCCCGCGTTGCGGCGAAACCGAGCAAATGATAATGTAAAACAAACGTGATTTGAAAATAAAGTATGTTGTTTAAAAAGTCAAACCATTAGAACGATTTAGTTTATCATCGTATCGTTTTATGATACCAAATAAATACTTTATTTTGAGTATAACCTCGTTTTAACAAAACTTATAACGGAATTACAATTACGTTTGATTTCTAGTTCTGTCTATGAAACTAAAAAATCTGTCAAAAGCCAATATGGGGTAGCCATTTGATAGAGGCGTATACCTTTTAAAGGAGATGTCTTAGGTTCAAATATCAGTAAGGAAAGAATTTAGAATTATTGGTGTAAAGAAGTAACATTTGTCGTTAAAAAATGGGATAGCCTACTTGGTAGAGGCGTATACCTTTTAAAGGAGATGTCTTAGGTTCAAACATCACTAAGGGAAGAATTTAGAATTATTGGTGTAAAGAAGTAACATTTATCGTTAAAAGAATTGTAAAAAACTAACAAAATATGCTTTGTAACCTTTTATATGATTGGTTTGCATAATGTAATGAAATACTTTGATATAATCCGGTTTGTTACTTTTTATATGATTGGTTGGTATAGTGTAATGAAATACTTTGATGTAATCTGGTTTGATTTGCAAACTTATTAAGAAAACCTAGAATATAACTTATAAAATAATGAAAAATGGCAGAGTTACCGTTCATTATATTTTTTGTACTAACAAAATTCATATACTAGTAATATTTTAGGGTCCTATGGAAAATAAACATTTTCAATCTATAATATTGAGAACTTATAAATCAATAAACATGTCCAAACTAAACAGATTAATAATCCTCTAGTGAGCAAACAAATCTCTATATCAGTAAGCATGCTATGAATTTGATAATGCTTTGAGTAAACATCAATGACAATGTCATAAAATTTAAGCAAAGAAAACTAGAAATCAAAGTAGTAACTAGTAAACATCATTACAGTTAAAAAAAAATAGTACACATCACTAGAGTGTGTTATGAATTTGACCAAATAAAAGGGAGCTATGCATCTTAAATCCTGGTTTCGCTACTTTATATCCTGGTTCCGCTACTCCAACAGAGAACCGCTCTAAATTAAATGCCTAATGAAGACTTCAATATTAATACTGTTTTCGAAAACTTTTCAAGTGTGGAAATCATTAGTTTACTTAATGGTCCTCATTACGAATTAACGATCATTTATATTATTAAACCATATAATAAATAAATAATACTTAATAAAAATCAAAGATAAAAGTTCAAAACATATGCATTAAAGATGAGAAAAATATAACAAGCCAAAAAAGCCTTTGCATTTATATTGATGAAAAGAAATAATAAATTTTAATAATCCTAACTATTTTTTTATTGATCGGCAATTGTCTCAACTATAAAAATAAGTACCGATAGTCTTACCTTTTAACCTATTGTCCACTAACATACTTTTTCTAACCGAGGTCTAACCTATTTGGTTTTTTGGTGATGTAGACCCTAACGTGACACAAATCTTTTTTATTTAATGAGATGACTGCTTATGTGGCATTTCCACCTCACCTCCACCACCCACTTCCACTTCATCTCTGCCACCACCTCCTCCTCATCCACCACCACCACCCACCCCCACCTTACTTCCACCACCATCAGCCGCCACCACCCACTTCCATCTCACCTCTACCACCACCAATACTTCAAATTTCCTGGCTAAATTTTCTGAGTTGAAGGTTTGAGTTTCAGATCTGACTGGAGATAGTTGTTTCGTTTTGGTATGCGACTTAAGGTTTTAACTCGCCAAAGTGACCAGAGATCTGATTTAACGAACAATTGACCACCAAGTGCTTGAAAATTTGAGTTTAACCAGCGACTAATTGTATTCACTGATGATTGGCGACGAGTTGTTTGAACGAATAGTTGCTCATAGTTGTTGTTTTGTTGTGGAAGTCGGCGATAAAAAAAGGTAAAGTGAAGATGAGGTGGAGGTGGGTGGTGGTTGATGGTGGTTGTGGTTGAGGAGGAGGTGAGGTGGAGGTGGATGGTGGCGGCTGATGGTGGTGGTGATGGACTTGAGGTGGTGGTGGGTGGTGACAACTAATGGTGGTGGTGGTGATGGAGTTAAGGTGTTGGTGGGCGGTAGGTGGTGGCGGCTGATAGTGGTGGTGGTGACGGCTGATGATGGTGGTGGAAGTGAGGTGGACTGGAGGTGGGAGGTGGGTGGTGGCGGATGATAGTGGTGGTGGAGTTGAGGTGGAGGTGGGTGGTGGAGACTGATAGTTGAGGTGGAGGTGGAAGTGGGGTGGTGATAAGAGTGCCACATAGGCATCCACCTCATCAAATAATAAAGATTTTTATTACATCAGCATCCATGTCACCAAAAAACCAACTGGATTAGACCTCAGTTAGAAAATATCCGTTGGTGGACAATAAATTAAAAGCTGAGACCACCCGTGGGTATTTTTATATTGGGTGGAGATACAATATGAAGTTTATTTGGCTAGGAAGGCTAGGAAGTGATCTTGACCATCCATTTAATTAATCAAGGGCTAAGATTAAATGAATGAAATTGAAGCAAAAAAAAGAGGCGCGTGGGTTTGTTAGGGGCATTCTAGTCAATCCAGCACAATAGTTTCTCTCTCCTCCAATTCCCCCCCCCCCCCATTTTTTAAACGTTAATAACTTTTTCATACGACATTATTTTTTTATAAAAATTGTACCAAAAAAACCAGCGTTTTTTTTATCTTTAAAACGAGTATACTATTGCTATATTTTCGAAATTTTTTTTTGAAAACCCAGTTGCGTAAAACGCAATGGAAAAAACCCAGTTGCGTAAAACGCAATGAAAAAAAAAGGGTAAAAAATGACTTTTTCTAAAACGCAACGCACCAAAAACACAAAGAAATGTCTTATTTCTAAAACGCAATGACCAGAAAACACAAATAAATGTCTTATTTCTAAAACGCAATAGCCTAAAAACACAAAAGAAAGTGTACTTTATAAAACGCAATGGACTGAATGTGTTTTACCTAAAACGCAATGCACCCAAAACACTTAAAAATGTCTTATTTCTAAAACGCAATGGCCAGAAAACACTTAAAAATGTCTTATTTCTAAAACGCAATGGCCAGAAAACACTTAAAAATGTCTTATTTCTAAAACGCAATGCCTAGAAAACACATAAAAATGTCTTATTTCTAAAACGCAATGGCCTAAAAACACAAAAGAAACTGTTCTCTCTAAAACGCAATGAACTGAATACACATAAAAATGTGTTTACCTAAAACGCAATGAGTAAAAACACTTCAAAAATGTTTTATTTCTAAAACGCAATGACCAGAAACTGTTGTTCACAGAACCAGAAACTGTCTAAAACGCAATGACCAGAAACTGTTGTTCATAGAACCAGAAACTGTCTAAAACGCAATGACCAGAAACTGTTGTTCACAGAACCAGAAACTGTTGTTCACAGAACCAGAATCTAACTAAAACGCAATGACCATAACCTGTTGTTTACAGAACCAGAAACACTGTCTACGAATGCAGTTTTCCAGAGGCTGCCACCCCTGGGACCCCGCTACCAGGGGCGCTGCCCCCGGACCCCCGCCAAGATCGTAAAACGCAATGACTAAATCTAAAACCCAGATCGTAAAAATGAAATTAAAGAATTTCTTACATGGATCGAAATGATTTCTTCAAGAATTGACGAAGTTTGAATGATTGAACACTTATCAGCGCTCGAATCGAGTGATTATCTCCAAAATCACCAGAAAAAACGAGATTTTTTATGAAATTAAACTGGGTTTTCTTCAAAAAAACTGAAGAACACGATGATCGGGTGTTTGAATCGTTGATTTGTGATGAAAATCGCACTATAATGTAGTGATTATTGAGATAGAAAGTGAAGAAATGGTTGAAGATGGTGGGTTTTGAAAATGGTGGGTTTTGAAAATGGTGGGTTTTGAAGTTACTGGGTTTTGAAAAGGAAGAAGAAAGAGTTGGATTGACTAAAATACCATTTTTCTTTATTTTAAATGTTGCCACATGTCCTAATCATATTGCTTCTTACACTTCCTAGCCAAAATAAACTTTCTATTTGATCTTTTCCCTTTTTATATTTGGTACTGTTGACAGCTAATAACTAGTTGCGATTATTAAAATTCATTATTCCTTATCAAAATCTGACCATTCAACTAAATTGTCACAGTGGAGTCAAATAAGGTTGATTATATTCTTTGTTACACTATATGAAATTTAGATGTTTGTCTTATTCTTTGGTACATTTCCTCCACATAACAAGAATCGCAGTAACAAACGAAAACAATTAAAAAGATGATTAGGGTAAGAGGGGTGGGTGCGGTTTTATGTGCGGGGAATGTTTTTGCCGCATGAGGGGTGCACCGCCAACATATGTTTGCCGCAAGGTGAACTCCAAAATCGGTAAACACTTGCGCATGCGGAGGGAGAGGGGGTAGTGGGCCCCAGTCTTTTTCAACCAATCATACATTTTTTTAAAATGGTTTGGGTGAAACCACCCTTATATTTTTTGGGCAAGAGTGATATATGAGAAGGGAATTCACATGTCACATCATGATTGGGTGGGCGGAAATCTCTCCCTATCTCATGAGGGGTGCACCCTCTTCACCCTTAGGAATAAGATAGAGTGGTTTACCGTGTCAAATTAGCCTAATCAAAAAAATTGTTATAACGAATAATCGACTGAAAAAGCTTGTCTTTGATTGGGATCTTAGCTAGGCTAGTTATACACCGTTCAACCTGTTTTAAAATAGTTGGACACTTAAGAGTGTGACAACATTTATTGAATGACAGAACAAACACATCATTCTTTTTGTAAAACAGAACATATTACAAGGCATTTGATCACATGCATCATAGAAACACTAGACACCAAGAAGATGAAGCATCTGTAGGAACTAAGTTCACCTTTTATAAAATATAATTACAAAATATATAATAACGAGACTCTCGTTATTCGTAGAAAATATCATAGTACAATACCGGTTGCAATAACTAAATAAAAAGAATATAAAATATAATTTTATATACCAATCTTGATTCAAGCTGTATCTCTGGTGGGTCCTTAACGCGCATTTGAAAAATAGCCCTTAACGCGCATTATTTCACACTAAAACGTTGACGATTTTGGTTGAGGCACGTGTTCAACACGCTTCCCTTAAAACAGATTTCGCGCCTCTACTAAAGACGACGCGTCTGTCTCCCAGGGTACAACAGCCGAAGCAGTATGTACTGCCGGAGATGGCCACGCGCCCGATGTTACACCGGATAAAATTATAGTGTTAGAACTTGTGGGAAATAATGGTATGAAGATGATGAAATCGAATAGAGAAAACATAACTCTCTAAGTACCCAACACATGGGTATTCAAGTATCTCCAAGAACTCTTCTATTTTTTTTTTCTTCTAAAAATTCCACTTTCAATTCTCTACTTGTAATTAGCTTCATCAAGTTAGGCACATAACCTACTTTGCATACAAGAGATATGGGGTAAAGAAGCGTCTCACTTTATTAGAGAAATAAACTCTAATAAAAACTAATAAATTGTCATAAAAACTCTACTAAAAGTCACACTTTATTAGAGATTTTTTTAGAGACATAAACTCTAATAAAAACTAATAAATTGACATAAAAACTCTACTTAAGAGTTTATCACCCATATGAAGAGTCTAGTAAATAATTATAATTTTACTAAATTATAATTTCACTAAATTAATATCAATTCACACCATCTAAATACCCAACCCCCCCCCCCCCCCCATGAATGGAGATCGTTCAAAACACATAAAGTTTCCAATGGAACCTCGACAGTTGAGTTTTGCATACGATAGGTAGATGTTACCCTTTGAACCTTCGCTCATGAAATGCACTTAGCCCACTAGCTCTGAGTAGATCTCGATGTCTTTGAACTCGTCTGCCGTTTGTGTAGACGACAATACACTTCACACAAGACTCTCCCTAGCCGGGTGATCTCCTCATAGTCGTGTCCAATAATGGTCGTGGAACACTTTCCTGGTTCTGCGAGAGCTCTAGGAATTGTGCCCCAATTCCATTCGAAGCGACCTCACTTCTCTCTAACATATGTGATTCTCCTTAGATCATTAAAAGCATTGTGGTTATCGTGATTTAGCGAAATCATTTACCACATATTATGCTTAGCCTCACTCTTTGTCACTGAATATCATAGGAATAGACTAGGACGTATTTAAACACCCTTTTATACTTTGGGTGTATGTATAACCATATATACTAGCTTATGCATATCATTTATGCCCCCACAGTGACCACCTTTAGGCATATGAGTTAGTTGTCCTATTGAACTTAGATCTTGGGATCTCCAGTCAACTAAGTTAGGTGTCCTTTATATACCCTTTTTCCATGGGCTTCAGTCTCATTCCACAACTTGATCTCTAATAAACCCTCAGGTTGTTGGATCCATAACATTAACAAATAACTTTGCGTATTTGAGATCAGTTGTCATGATGTGTTCTTAACTCGTAAGTTAATTTTGCCTATTGTCAACTTCTAAGACTATAACCTCAGTGGCCATCTGAATCTGGTTATAATATATGTCTTTGTAAGATACACTTATCATTTAAGGCAAACACATCTCTATTATACACTGCGACCTTTGTGTCCTCCACATAGTCGTCTGTTTGCAATGTTAGACTGGATTACAAAATCCTTATTGCCAAACTTTTATGATACAAATGCAAGACACCCGCACATTTAAGTGTTATAGGATATCATCCAGATGGGGTAATGAAAACCATTTCTACATACCCTTATAGGGTTGTTTCTAAATGGATCCTCCCCCACATTTCTTGCCATTTGATCAACATTTCCGTAACTTCACTTATGATGACATTTATACACATATGATTGAACAAGATCAACCTCATTGTGTGAATTCAACTCATATTGCATTCCAAGTTAACCAAAGCAACACATGCCATTGTCATAAGTTTGTCACCAACTTAGAATAATTCTAATTTAAAATCTAGAATAAGCTGAGACAATGAGTTCTCCTCATTAGCTTTTCGAAGAAACTCTTAAAAAGTTTATAATGAATGAAAATTTTCCCTCAACTTTATCTATACACAAATTCTTTTTGTGTTCATACACATTTGAATGTTTAGAGTTAATTAGTCTCCGTCAAGACCCATAATTAACCAAGTACTAGTCTAGCATGCTTTAGACTACAATACTTTAGCATGTGAACAGAAGATGCATCATTCTGATTCTTCACAGCCCTAAGGATATCATAATATTACTTTGCAACATTCATCCCTTGTTAAGACAAAATAATGAGACTTATTCATAATCCTAAAACATTAATATTTAGGAAGGTCTCACAAATTATTGTATATCGCACATAGCTAAATTTCATCATTCATTTAAGGAACATAACTTGATTACCTTTGATCTCCAACAATCTACCATTGACTCATAAGTACTTAAACATAAGTCTTAATCCAAGTCACTTGGTGAACACATTCATCACCAACAAGATGAATGTTTCTTGTCTACAATCACTATTATGTGTGAGATAGAGTCAACTAGATCGACACTCAACAACATGGCATTCATAATTTTGCCATAAGTGATTTGCACACATCTATTGTTATTCATTAGGAGATATATATATTTAGGATGCTCTCCCAAATGAAGGTAAAATCTCCATATAGATCTAACAATAATCAAGTGGTAGACACATCTACTTATAAATCTCGCAAGATTTATTAAAGGTATACAATAACATATAGTACTTTTACTTTCATATGTTAGAATTCACACTTCTGAATTTTTCAATGACTTCTAATGAAGTATGCGACATGAATGTCGTTAGTGTATTTCATCTCAATACACTCACTACGTTCTTTCATTACTCATTCATGATGTGGTTATACATTTGATGTTTCGTCTTTGACTTTTAGTCAATGTAACAACTCTCAAGTTGTTTATGTCCAAGTATTTTCATGTACTATCCGTTTAAAATCATATTCTTTTAAACAATGTATAACCGACTTTATGATTATTTTCCACAAAAATAATTTATACGTCACAACCATTAGTGATTTATTTCTTTGTAAAAAATTGAATGTGTTATCCGAAGATATTGAACACAAAACAATAAGATAAATTGGGAACTAAATCATAAGTGCCAATTACTTTTGAAATTTAAACGGAAGCATAGAAAATATGTAGACATCAAATAGCAAAGTGCTTTTATCTTCAACACTTTATAATCTGACCGAAATCTTCTCAACAATATTGTCCCATGGCATGTCTTGAGGTACTCCCTCAATAAGACTCCATACACTTGTAAGTACAAGTTCCCCATTTCATCTTGAAACTTTAAACTTGGACAATTATGCTCCAAACAACACCAAGTTGTTACAAATACTACATTTAAGTAGTAAACTTGAACAATTAAATTTGTTCACAACAACACCAAGTTGTTTTTCACCAAATAACATGTAACAACCCTCGGTAAAACCAATACTCTCATAATATTTCTGACACCCTATTATATCTTAAATTGTCCCAATATGTCTTATATTATACCCCGTATGTGAAAACCGAGCCCGAAATAGATTATAACATATAAAAGAAAATATAAAATCTGAAATAATAGTTGAGGCGGGCCGCGTAGACCCACCCCAACATCTTACGCGGGCCGTATCAGGGTTTAAAACCTGATACCGTTGATTCCTTTAGTTCATACGGGCCGCGTAAGACCCTTCATTAGTTCACGCGGGCCGCGAGTGACCTAAGTTGTGGCGCAGCGCTGAGCTGACACGTGTCGATATCGTGTCAAATCTAGTAGATGACCGGACCAAGCTATAGTGTTGACCAGGGTTGACGCGGGCCGCGTAACCCTGGCCTGTGTTTTACGCGGGCCGCGTGGAGACCCAATATCACAATTATAAATAGCAGGCATCAGTTTTCAGTTTCCGTCGCTCATTCACACTTCTAAATCTCGAATTATGAAAGTATTAGGCATAATATTTGGGTATTATACCCCTAATTAGCGAGGTTCTGCTCCGTTGTAAGTATTATAACCCCAGTTTCATAATAGTTACGCTACCCGATTGATTTAGGGTTCCGTAACAACTGTCGTGGTTCTGCCCGACGTAGTTGTTGGAATGCCGTCTCGGGGAGAGTATTATTAATAATTTCAAAGGGGTATGATACTAACCAATGTACATTTGTATAAATTATAGATTATATCTAGGAAACCCTTACGAGAAGCCTAAGATAGCAATGTGAGTTTATCCTCTTTTTGTTAATGTTTGTGGAATGTTTTACAAAACCTTAATTGTTTACAATGTGATTAAGCGGTGATTGAGTCTTTGTAGTTCTTCAATTACTGCCGGTATTATGGGGGTTTGTATACAAAATTTATTACTACGAGTAGTAGTAATAGTCGGGAACGACAGTACATTACCATTGGACGACGAGTTAGCCAATGGGTAATTTGACCATAGCCATAGATCCGGTCGAGTGGCAAATACTGAATGAGTAATTGTGTAGAAATAAACAATGTGATCGCTCTCAATACTGTTTTAATTGATAAAATGTTTATTGATTAAACTGGGATTCACTCACCAGTATTTCCGACTGACAAATGTTTTTAAAACGCGTTACAGGTAACACAATATGAACAGCCAATTAGTGAAAAGCCAGCTGGAGAGCACTGAAGGCTTGGGAAAAATGTGGCTATAAAAGTTACCTAATAAACGATGTTTTAAATTCAATAAAATAGGATTTGTTCCTATAATGTATTGTAATAAGAAACTTGGGTTTTGCCTATGTTATTATTAAAAGAAGGTGGTTTTACTCTGATAAACATTTCCTAACTACGGTCCTGATGAAAATTCCGCTGCAAGACATAACTAACCTGATACCACCACAACTGAGATCGCGTCCGCCCGTTCCCGGGAATAAGGGATCGGGGGTTGCGACAGAAGGTGGTATCAGAGCCTAGCCACTGGTCTGAGCCAAAGAAGTGTTCTGCTGACACTTAAATTTCAAATTTTGTGTTAGGAAATAAATTACGGAAATACGTGCATAACTGTAAGTATGTGTTATGTGTTATTTGACTATTTGTTAGTTTTTAGTATGAGTGATCAAGGACCCTCGGACATGAATCGTCTGTTGTCTGAATCACCTAAGAGTGAAGGTACCTCGTCACAACCTGCCCTTTCGGGGTATTCTGCTGATCAGGAAGATGGAATATTTGCTTTTAGAGCTCAATCTGAAGAACCATTTCCTAATAAGAAACGAGGATGGTTCAGTAAAGAAGCTTTTGCTCGTAGAAAGAGAATGCGAAAATTGCAACATCAAAGGGCCTTAGCAGCTATTAAGCGAGAGACAGATGCTCATACACAGGAAATTCTTAATAGAAGCTTAGCTAATTTCCATATTTAGCTACAACTGCTGCTGACCCAAGTCTGGAACAACTAGTAGCCCCACAACCACAAAACCCAGAACAACCTATGGAAATAGAAAATCAGGAAAACCAAGCGGAGATGTACGATTTTAATCCAGAAGAAATCCCTAGAGTGCCTGCACCAAACCCTCTAGACTCGAATTACGACCCCTGGTGGGACGACAATAGGGATTTTGTGCAACGTTACCCTATCCAGGATTATCCACCCATACAGAACATAGAAGCTTACTCAGGTATGGACCCTTTAGATCCCTATTACCAAGATGATTATATTAGGGAAATATTAGAGGATCCTTACCAATTTTAGGCACCTACACCCCCATATCAGGAACATGTACCCCAGATTCCAAACCCAGTCCGAGAAACTGCACCCCCAATGAGTGCAGAAAACGTCCAAGAACTTAGGACTTTCGGGGAGGAAATTTTAGAAAGCAGTGAGAGGATGCGTCAGGTGGGAGAGCGTCTCGTATGGAAATACGATGAGCGCAATATGGATTTTTGGATAAATCCATATCCGTGAATGAGATGGTGAAACGATGGTAGTAATAATAAAATAAAATAAAATATGTGTGTACGGATGCATATTACTATTAGTGTGATTCTATTTTTGTTGGTATTGTAATTTTATTTCAGTACTAGTGTGTAATAGACGCATAATAGTATATGAAAAGAGTATAGTCGCAATGATCGACGCTTTTGGCAAAAATGCGTGTCATGTGATTTACTATCTTAAGATATTAACTATTATTTGTAATATTAATATGGGGTAATTGTTTAAAATTCAGATGGCCGACGAAGGAAACCAAGGAAATCTGAATAATGATAACCAGAGTAACATTAACGTGGTTAATGAGAATCCAAGCATCAATAACAATAACTGTAACAACTCTCATCAAAAGTCATATTTATTAAATTAATTTGACCAATAGGAAACCCTAATTGAGACACCCAAGTGATTCTGCACACACCCTAAAATTTTCAGAATTTTCAGAATCAGGATCAGGGCCTCTAAAACTCAGGGGGGGTAAACCCTAAGCTACGATTATCCATATAACACTCTGTCAAATTCGAATTTTACGATTTTATCAACTCAGCAAGGCTAGTCCCAGACGTGGCTGACCTAGGGTGAAAACGTGTCCCTTGCGCACCGTAAGGGATTTGGGCTTGCGGTGCGCAAGCCTACTCAAATTTTGGGTATAAATAGAGGGCCTTGGGACTCGACTTCTGGAGTTCAAACGACGTAAAACTTCGATACATGCACTGAGTTACGATCATAATACTACAAAAACACACACGAATCCCGAATCGCTGCCGCAAACAGGGTAATAACTCGATCGCTATTACGATTCATTGTCCGATCGATCAATATATCCAATGGATGTTTAAGTGCTGCCCACATTAGGGTTTATGCTTTGTCATTCGTCGTGATTCCGACAGGATGTTTGAGTACCACCCGAACTCGGGGAATACTCTGTCATTCGTTGTGAATCCAATGGATGTTTAAGTATCGCACTTTGTCATTCGTTGTGAGGGTTTGATCTCGCGAGTTATCGTAAATGCTGTATTGATTACTAACCCAGTTTTGTGTGCATTGTTATTTAAATTAGGTTAACAAGGCTAATCCGTAGACTAGACTCTGTCCGTGTTAAATCTGCAATGTGAGTCATTCTCTTTTTATCAAAGTGCTTTATAAATTCTTAAATATTTTCAAAGTTATAATTACAGGGATTAAGTTTATGTAATCACCAAATTACAGCCGGTATGTGGGGTTTTGTATACATTACTTGATAATCTTCACCATTGGGGCAACCAAGGGGTGATATGACCATAATCACAGACACCATTGGACGAATGGGCCAATGGGTCGAGTGACAAAGTACTGTGGGTAGTTGGTTGATATCAGAAACATTGTAATTTTTCTTAATACTGTAAATTATAACAAATGTGTCATTTTAATAAATAGAATGATTCACTCAGTATTTTCCGTTGACAAAACCTTTTTCAAACATGTTTCAGGTGATCTGTTGTAATTCAGGAAAAGTGCTATGGAGCATGTCAAGCTTAAGAAAGTGGCTCATTATAAAATAAAGAAATATGTTTTGTAAAATAAAGATTTCTCTGTGAAATCATAGTATTGTAAATTACCGGGGTTTTATCCCGAGTTGTGAAATAAAATAATCGGGAAAATTTTAGCTTTAAAAAGATCCTGATGATAAACTTCCGCTGTTAAACTCAATTAAATAAATACCACGGGATTTCTGTCCAGCGGCTCCTGAAACGGGTCAAACCGGGTCGGGGGCCGTGACAGAAAAAGGTGGTATCAGAGCCACTGAGTTAAGCTAATTAAGTATTTGAGAAATACTTAATTTTTCCTGATTACTATTATGTGATTATGTGTTTTATTAACTGATTATTTGTTAGTTACAGTATGGGTAAGCAAAAGCTTTCAAACATCTATCTTAAATTAGATAGGTTATCAAATGAAAAGGGAAGTTCATCCCAAACTCTTGAAGAAGGAATATTCGTTCGAAAAGCCCAATACGAGGAACCACTTTCTCCTGATAAAAGAAGTTTAATTATTAGAAAAAGTCAGGAGAAATTAAGGAAATCCCGAGAAAAGAAAGTTAAAAAGGAAACCCAGGAATTAATCAGTAAATCACCATGGGAAGACAAGTTGGACGAAAAATGGGCAGATCTGTATATGTTAGCTACAGTAGCAGTAAATGCAGATCTCCAAATAAATTGATTAGCAAACCATCTTACCTACAAGCTAGAAAATCCATCCAGTAAAATAAATTTACAGTAAAACATAAGTGTGTTTTAAATTTCAGTTGTTTTGTAATAATATAGTAGGCAATAATATGTGAAGGTTATTTTGAAAGTTATTATAAAATTTTTAATTTATTTTAAACAACATGAATGAGTTATCTGAAGCCCTAGAGAATCTCAACCTTTACCCCGTAAACATAGAAGTTTCTAAAGAATTTACTGGGTACTTTCCTGATGTGGAACAACCAATAGAATTCAATGCTCCACCTTTGGAAAAACCAAAACCAAAGAAAAGAAGGAGATACGTGTGGGGGAGTTGTATACGTAGGAAAAAGCCAGCTAAGAGACTTCCTAAAATAAACAATCCCTTAGCAAAAGGAAAAGAAATTGAAGCCGGGGAAAGTTCAAGACAACAAAAATTGGAGATAGAAGCCGGGGAAGAGTCTAGGCAAATGGGAATACAGTTTGAGGAATATACTAAGGAAATAAAAATGGAGGTTGGAAAAGGTTCTAGACAAACTCAGATAGAAATTGGAGAAAGCTCTAACCGAAACCAGAAAATGACATTTCAGGAGGAAATAGATTTTATATTGGCAAGCTGTGATACTATTCAGCCTGTCAATACAAATGTTTTTACTCGTCCTATTGAAACCCAAATTCCTATAAATCTTGAACCAGCAATCCCAGAACCAATAATCCATACTCAACCTTTAGGAATGGATGAATGGTGGACAAATGATTGGCAATTCCAAAACATTGTCAACAGTCCTTATTCCTTTCTTCCGCAATTCGATCCAGAACCATTACCAAATCCACCCATGAGTAACGAGAATTTAGCTGAACTTCGCCATTTTGGTGAAGAGTTAATGGATGCGGGAAATAGAATCCGGGAGATAGGGGGACAAATTGCTTGGAAATATGACGAAAGGGAGCTTCGTTTTTAGGAAGACAAATGACGAGAGATAGGGGGTTGGTAAAACTGTGATTGTGTAATAGTAATAGTAAAATCAGTATTTGTAAAATAAATAATAAAACGGTTGTATATAGAGGCATGATATAATCTATAAAAATGAAATTTTAGAAAATTTACAATTTTGTTTGAATATTTGTTTACGTAATTATGTGCAATTAATTGTGACATTGAATTGTTTTATACTAATTATTCATATATAAATTAATTATCAGATGGCAAACATTGGTAATGAACCAGTAAATGAAGTAAATCAGTCCGAGCAAATTCAGGAAGAGCAATTATTAAATAGGCAAGATATCGAGGATATCGTTGCACAAGGAATAGCCAATGCTATTCCAACAATCGTTGCTGCTGTTCAAAAACCTGTTAAACCTCAATCAATCATTCCTAGTAAACGTACTCAAGGCGACAACTTTAGTAATAGTATCAACGGAGGCGGAAATCATGTTAATAACAATAATGATCTGCAAGCCCCAATTTTCAAGAAAATGAAAGCTGCAACACCTGGTTGCACTTACAAAGAATTCCTTGCCTGTAAACCAACTGAGTTTGCAGGTAACGAAGGGGCTATTGCAGCATTACGTTGGTTAGAGAAAACTGAGGCAGTAATTGCTATAAGTAAATGTGTTGAGGAAGATCAAGTTATGTATGCTTCCAATCTTTTTAAAGAAGGGGCGTTAGAATGGTGGAACACAGTATTACAAGCTAAAAGAAGGATTGTGGCCTATGCCATGAACTGGGAAGAATTTAAGAGTCTTGTAGAAAGAAAATTCTGTCCCGAGTATGAAAAAGATCAAATGGCAAATAAGTTCCTAAACCATCGGATGGTTAATGTGGACTGTCGAGGATATACTTCGACATTCTTTGAATATGCTAGGGTGGTACCAACGCTGGCTTCGCCAGAGCCGGTACTCATTTCTCGCTACATTTGGGGATTAATTAGCGAAATCCGCAATATCGTTAAAGCTGCGAGACCTCGCACTATTGACGATGTGGTGGAACTAGCTAACACCCTAACTGATGAACTGGTACGCACAAGAGATGAAAACAGGAAGAAGGAATTGGCTCAGAAAATTACCCAAGGATTTCGCGTGGGTAATAGTAATAACTTCAAGAGAAGAGGAGCAGGGCAATCTTCAAATCCGCCTTTCTGCAGGAATTGCAAAAGAAAACATTATGGAAGATGTAATGTAACCTGTAACCTTTGCAAAGCTGTAGGACATCTTGAAGAGAACTGCAGAAAGAAAACCATAATCTGCTTTAACTGTGGGGAAGCAGGGCATTTTAAAACAGAATGTCCTAAATTGGCCAAACCAGCAGACAACAAAACCAAGGCGACCGAAGGAGCTACTAAGAAAAATGTCAGAGCATTCCAGCTGACCACTCAAGAAGCAGAACTCATTCCAGATGTAATAGCTGGTACGTTCCTAGTTCACAACGCATACGCAAAAGTATTATTTGACTCTGGTGCAAACCAAAGTTTTATAAATACTTTATTCTGCCAAGCTCTTAACTTACCTTTAACCAACCTTAGGCAGATTTTTACAGTCGAAACCGCAGATGGGAATTCAGTTAAAATAGAACAGGTTTTGCAAAAAGTAGAAATAGAACTTTCAGGTCATAAATTTTCTGCAAATTTGTTACCTATGAAATTAGCTGAATTCGATGTTGTGTTAGGAATTGATTGGTTAGTAACCAACCATGCTCGAATCCTTTGTGACCAGAACTCTATAGAAATTCAGGCACCTACCGGAGAAGTAATCATGATTACAGGAGATAAACCGCGTAAACCCATGAAGTTCATATCAGTAATGAAAGTTGCTAGTTATGAACGAAAACAAGGAATAGTATATATGATTTCAGTAATCATTAGCACTAAGGGTAAAGAACTTAAGGAAATTCCTGTAGTCTCAGAATACCCAGAGGTATTTCCAGAAGAATTACCAGGATTACCACCAGATAGGGAGGTAGAATTTAGGATTCATCTAATTCCTGGAATTACACCGATAGCTAAGGCACCTTATCGGTTAGCTCCTACCGAAATGTTAGAACTGAAAAAGCAATTAGACGAATTACTAAGTAAAGAATTTATACAACCTAGCTCATCCCTTGGGAGCTCCAGTGTTGTTTGTAAAGAAGAAGGATGGTTCGATGAGAATGTGTATTGATTATAGAGAACTGAATAAGGTTACAATTAAGAATCGATACCCATTACCTAGGATTGATGATTTATTCGATCAACTTTAAGGAGCTAGATATTTTTCTAAGATCGACTTACGTTCTGGATATCATCAATTGAAGGTACAAGAAGAAGACATACCTAAGACTGCTTTCAGAACTAGGTATGGTCATTACGAGTTTACAGTCATGCCCTTCGGGTTAACGAATGCACCTGCTGCATTCATGGACATGATGAATAGAATCTGTAAACCGTATTTGGATAAATTTGTAATTGTCTTTATAGACGATATACTTATTTATTCCAAAAGTCAAGACGAACATTGTCAACACTTGCATGCACTCTTAACTTTGTTAAGAAAAGAAAAGCTTTACGCCAAATTCTCAAAGTGTGAATTTTGGTTGCAAGAAGTGCAATTCTTAGGACACATGGTGAATCACGAAGGTATTCATGTAGATCCTGCTAAAATAGAGGCAATTACAAATTGGAAGGTTCCGCAAACTGCAATGGAAATTAGAAGTTTTATAGGTTTAGCTAGGTATTATAGACGGTTTATTAAGGATTTTTCCAAGATAGCTGTACCATTAACTAAGCTAACCTATAAAGCCATTAAGTTTGAATGGGGACCTAAACAAGAAGAAGCCTTCAGAATCTTGAAGCAGAAATTAACAAATGCTCCAATCTTAGCTTTGCCAGAAGGAACTGAAGATTTTGAAATTTACTGTGATGCTTCAAAGCTAGGATTAGGATGTGTGCTAATGCAACGCAAGAAAGTAATTGCGTATGCTTCAAGGCAATTGAAAAAGCACGAAGAAAATTATACGACTCATGACTTAGAATTAGGATCCATAATTTTTGCCCTTAAGATTTGGAGACATTATCTGTATGGAAGTAAATTTACTATCTATACAGATCATAAAAGTTTAAGATATATATTTGGGCAAAAAGAGTTAAACATGAGGCAAAGAAGGTGGATGGAAATTTTAAGTGATTACGACTGTGATATTCAATATCACGAAGGAAAGGCAAATGTAGTTGCAGATGCCTTAAGTCGTAAGTACCATGAGAAGCAAAGACGAGTTCGTGCTCTTCGATTAAATCTACAAATAGATTTAATAGAACAAATAAAGAATTTTCAAGAAACAACAATAGAAGATGTTGCTGAAGGAATGAAGGGACGAATAAAAGAATTAGAACAGGGAGCTGATGGAATTTGGAGATTCCACAAAAGCAGAATATGGGTACCTAAGCAAGGAGAATTAAGAAATAAGATTCTAGAAGAAGCTCATAAATTTAGGTATACCATACACCCTGGAAACAATAAAATGTACCAAGATTTAAGAAAAAATTTCTGGTGGATAGGCATGAAAAAGGATATAGCTAGATATGTTTCTAAGTGTCTTACTTGTTCACAAGTTAAGGCAGAAAACCAGAAACCTTCAGGTCTACTACAACAACTGGAAATGCCTGTATGGAAATGGGAACTCATAACAATGGATTTTGTTACTAAGTTACCCAAAGCCAGAAAATGTAATGATGCAATTTGGGTAATTGTGGATCGATTAACCAAATCTGCTCACTTTTTGCCTATGAAAGAAACCTTTAGCATGGAAAGACTGGCAAAGTTGTATGTAGATAAAGTCGTATCTTTACATGGAGTTCCACTCTCCATTGTATCAGATAGGGATAGTCGTTTCACTTCTCATTTCTGGAAAAGTTTCCAAGAAGCAATGGGAACTCGACTAAACCTAAGTACTGCATATCATCCTCAAACAGACGGGCAAAGTGAAAGAACGATCCAAACTCTAGAAGACATGCTTAGAGCATGTGTAATAGATTTTGGTGGAAATTGGGATGACCATTTACCATTAATTGAATTCTCCTATAACAATAGTTATCATTCAAGTATTGAAACTGCCCCATTTGAAGCACTGTATGGAAGAAAGTGCAGAACTCCAGTATGTTGGGCAGAAATAGGAGACAGTCAATTGTCAGGTCCCGAGATAGTACAAGAGACGACCGACAAAATTTCACAAATCAAGGAAAGGCTGAAGACTGCTCGAGATCGCCAGAAGAGTTATGCAGACAATAGATGTAAGCCATTAGAATTCCAAGTTGGAGACAGAGTACTGTTGAAAGTTTCTCCTTGGAAAGGAGTGGTTAGATTTGGTAAGAAAGGAAAGCTAAGTCCAAGATACGTAGGACCATTCCTAGTGATCCAACGTATAGGACCAGTTGCTTATTGTTTACAACTACCAGAAGAGTTAGCTGGAGTACATGATGTATTTCATGTATCTAACCTCAAGAAATGTCTATCAGATGAATCTTTGGTAGTACCTCTCCAAGATATAGAGGTAAACGAAAAGCTAAAATTTGTTGAGAAACCTCTTCAGACAGAAGACAGAAAAGTGAAGTTTCTCAAGCACAAACGACTAGTGCTAGTTAAAGTAAAATGGGATTCAAAGAGAGGAGCTGAATAAACTTGGGAGCTGGAATCTGAGATGAAGAAAAAGTATCCCTACTTATTCCAGTAAATCTCGAGGACGAGATTTTTATTAAGGTGGGGAGAATGTAACAACTCTCATCAAAAGTCATATTTATTAAATTAATTTGACCAATAGGAAACCCTAATTGAGACACCCAAGTGATTCTGCACACACCCTAAAATTTTCAGAATTTTCAGAATCAGGATCAGGGCCCCTAAAACTCAGGGGGGGTAAACCCTAAGCTACGATTAACCATATAACACTCTGTCAAATTCGAATTTTACGATTTTATCAACTCAACAAGGCTAGTCCCAGACGTGGCTGACCTAGGGTGAAAACGTGTCCCTTGCGCACCGTAAGGGATTTGGGCTTGCGGTGCGCAAGCCTGCTCAAATTTTGGGTATAGATAGAGGGCCTTGGGACTCGACTTCTGGAGTTCAAACGACGTAAAACTTCGATACATGCACTGAGTTACGATCATAATACTACAAAAACACACACGAATCCCGAATCGCTACCGCAAAACAAGGTAATAACTCGATCGCTATTACGATTCATTGTACGATCGATCAATATATCCAATGGATGTTTAAGTGCTGCCCACATTAGGGTTTATGCTTTGTCATTCGTCGTGATTCCGACAGGATGTTTGAGTACCACCCGAACTCGGGGAATACTCTGTCATTCGTTGTGAATCCAATGGATGTTTAAGTATCGCACTTTGTCATTCGTTGTGAGGGTTTGATCTCGTGAGTTATCGTAAATGCTGTATTGATTACTAACCCAGTTTTGTGTGCATTGTTATTTAAATTAGGTTAACAAGGCTAATCCGTAGACTAGACTCTGTCCGTGTTAAATCTGCAATGTGAGTCATTCTCTTTTTATCAAAGTGCTTTATAAATTCTTAAATATTTTCAAAGTTATAATTACAGGGATTAAGTTTATGTAATCACCAAATTACAGCCGGTATGTGGGGTTTTGTATACATTACTTGATAATCTTCACCATTGGGGCAGCCAAGGGGTGATATGACCATAATCACAGACACCATTGGACGAATGGGCCAATGGGTCGAGTGACAAAGTACTGTGGGTAGTTGGTTGATATCAGAAACATTGTAATTTTTCTTAATACTGTAAATTATAACAAATGTGTCATTTTAATAAATAGAATGATTCACACAGTATTTTCCGCTGACAAAACCTTTTTCAAACATGTTTCAGGTGATCTATTGTAATTCAGGAAAAGTGCTATGGAGCATGTCAAGCTTAAGAAAGTGGCTCATTATAAAATAAAGAAATATGTTTTGTAAAATAAAGATTTCTCTGTGAAATCATAGTATTGTAAATTACCGGGGTTTTATCCCGAGTTGTGAAATAAAATAATCGGGAAAATTTTAGCTTTAAAAAGATCCTGATGATAAACTTCCGCTGTTAAACTCAATTAAATAAATACCACGGGATTTCTGTCCAGCGGCTCCTGAAACGGGTCAAACCGGGTTGGGGGCCGTGACAATAACAATCAAGTGGACAATAGTGCTATCCAACATATAGTAGCACAGGGAATTATAGATGCAATGCCATTTATTCTTCAAACTGTTAAAGATGCTGATAATAAAAGTAAGCATAACAGTAAGCGACCAAGTGAACCAGAGCACAGTGTGAACAATGGACCTGTACTTCAAATTCCTATTCCCAAAAGAAGAAGAACCATGCCTTATGGTTGTTCTTATAAAGAATTCTGGTCTTGTAAACCAATGGAATTCTCAGGCAATGAAGGGGCCATTACAACCCTACGCTGGATAGAGAAAACTGAAGCAGTCTTAAGGATAAGTAAGTGTGTTGAAGAAGACAAGATACTGTTTGCTTCTAATGTTGTTTAAGAATGCAGCATTAGAATGGTGGAACACTATCCTCCAGACAAAAGGAAGTGATAGAACCTATAATATGGAATGGGAAGAGTTTAAGGACAAGGTAGAAAGGAAATTCTGCCCTTCAAATGAAAAAGAACAGATAGCAAACAAATTCCTAAACCTTAGGATGACTGGTGTGGATAGTAAGGGATACACTAAAATATTCTTTGAATATGCTAGAATAGTGCTAACTCTTGCTTCACCAGAACCAGTGTTAATTTCCCGTTATATCTGGGGATTAATCGGAGAGATTAGACATGTAGTCAAGGCAGCTAGACCTCAAACCATAGAAGAAGCTGTAGAACTAGCAAATACCTTGACTGATGAGTTAGTCCGTACCAGAGAAGATGATCAAAGGAGGAACCTAACCCAGAAGTTGACTCAAGAATTTCGTTCTGGAAATTCTAACCGTGGAAGAAATGTAGGTTCTACCTCTGCACCCTACTGTAGGTATTGCAAAAGAAAGCATTCAGGAAGATGCTCCATATATTGTAACTTTTGCAAAATATCGGGACACAAGGAAGAAAACTGCAGGAAGAAAGCTAACTGCAAGGTATGTTACAATTGCGGAGAACAAGGTCATATCAAGCTAAATTGTCCAAAATTAGCTCCAGCTCCAGACAACAAGAATACTAAAAATGCTAGAGCATTTGTTTTGACTGCAGATGAAGCTAAGATGATTCCAGATGTTATAGCTGGTACGTTTTTAGTTAATGATGTCTTTGCTAAAGTATTATTTGACTCTGGTGCAAACCAAAGTTTTATTAATACATCATTTTGCAAATTTCTAAATCAGTCATTAACTAAACTACCACTAGAATGCTTAGTAGAGACAGCTAATGGAGAAACCGTTAGAATTTCTGAAATCTTGCAAGGAGCAAATATAGAAATTTCAAATTAGAAATTTATTGCAAATCTTTATCCTATGAATCTGGTAGGATTTGATGTTGTTTTAGGAATGGATTGGTTAATAGCCAATAAAGCCAATATTTTATGTGATCAAAAGTTTATTCAAGTAAATTCACCAAAAGGTAAAATGATCACAATTAAAGGAGATAAGCCCTCTAGATCCACAAAATTCATATCTGTAATGAAAACTGCAAGTTGTATAAGAAAAGGTTCTATAGTGTATTTGATTTCCATAATCACTAACACTAAAGGAAAAGATTTAAAAGACATTCCAGTAGTATCTCAGTTTTCAGATGTCTTTCCAGAAGAATTGCCAGGGCAACCTCCAGACAGAGAAGTTGAATTCAGAATTCACCTGCTACCAGGAACATCACCAATTGCCAAAGCACCTTACCGTTTGGCACCTGCAGAAATGCAAGAATTAAAGAAACAATTGGATGAATTATTGGAAAAAGGATTCATACAACCAAGTTCATCGCCATGGGGAGCGCCGATATTGTTCGTTAAAAAGAAGGACGGATCAATGCGTATGTGCATTGACTACCGTGAATTAAACAAAGTTACGATTAAGAATCGGTACCCATTACCGAGAATCGATGATCTGTTTGATCAACTGCAAGGAGCTCGATTTTTCTCTAAAATCGATTTAAGGTCAGGATATCATCAATTAAAGGTACAGGAAGAGGATATTCCTAAGACCGCTTTTAGAACAAGGTATGGACATTATGAATTTACTGTCATGCCATTTGGTTTAACCAATGCCCCAGCTGCATTTATGGACATGATGAACCGAGTATGTAAGCCATATTTGGATAAATTCATAATTGTTTTCATAGATGATATTTTAATTTACTCTAAGAATAAAGAGGATCACGCAAAACATTTGCACGCACTTTTAAGTTTGTTAAGAAAGGAAAAACTTTATGCTAAATTCAATAAGTGCGAATTTTGGTTAGAACAGGTACAATTCCTTGGACATTTAGTCAACCATGAAGGAATTCATGTAGATCAAACAAAGATTGAAGCAATTACGAAATGGAAAATCCCTGAGTCACCAACTGAGGTTAGAAGTTTCTTAGGATTGGCCGGTTATTATAGAAAATTTATTCAAGATTTCTCTAGAATAGCCATTCCCTTAACTAAGCTAACCTGTAAATCTGTTAAGTTTGAATGGGGAGTGAAACAAGAAGAAACCTTTAGAATCCTTAAGCAAAGATTAACCCATACACCTATATTAGCATTACCAGAAGGAACTGAAGACTTTGTAGTCTACTGTGATGCTTCTAAATTAGGTTACGGATGTGTGTTGATGCAACGACAAAAGGTTATAGCCTATGCATCTAGACAACTTAAGAATCATGAAGAGAATTATTCAACCCATGATTTAGAATTAGGAGCTATAATTTTTGCTCTTAAGATTTGGAGACATTACCTTTACGGTAGTAAGTTTACCATATTCACTGATCATAAGAGTTTAAGGTATATATTCAAGCAAAAGGAGTTGAATATGAGACAAAGACGTTGGATGGAGATGCTTAGTGATTATGATTGTGATATCCAGTATCATGAAGGAAAAGCAAATGTAGTAGCAGATGCTTTAAGCCGAAAGTATCATGAAAAGCCAAAAAGGGTACGTTCTCTTAAATTAAATCTGCAAGTAGATTTAAATGATCAGATAAGAGAAGCACAAGAATCAGTAATCAAGGATGATTCTGAAAAATTAAAAGGTATGTTGAAAGAATTGGAACAAGGAACGGATGGAATTTGGAGATTCCATGAACAAAGAATGTGGATACCTAAATTGGGAAATCTACGTAATCGTATATTAGAAGAAGCCCATAAGTCTAAGTATACGATGCATCCAGGAAGTGATAAAATGTACCAGGATTTAAGGAAAAATTTCTGGTGGATAGGAATGAAAAAGGACATAGCAGTCTATGTTTCTAAATGTTTGACCTGTTCACAAGTTAAAGCTGAACATCAGAAACCCTCAGGTTTGTTGCAACAATTAGAAATGCCAGTTTGGAAATGGGAATTTATAACAATGGATTTTGTTACTAAATTACCCAAAACTAGGAAAGGAAATGATACAATCTGGGTGATTGTAGATAGACTAACCAAGTCAGCTCATTTTCTACCAATGAAGGAAACAATTAGTATGGAACAATTATCTAAATTGTATGTAAATGAAATTGTTTCTTTACATGGCATTCCTTTATCAATTGTTTCTGATAGAGATAGTCGATTTACATCTCATTTTTGGTCAAGTTTCCAAAAGGCAATGGGAACTAAGTTAAAGTTAAGCACGACTTATCATCCACAAACGGATGGACAAAGCGAAAGGACAATTAAAACAATGGAAGACATGCTTAGAGCTTGTGTAATTGACTTTGGAGGTAATTGGGACGATCACTTACCTTTAATAGAATTTTCTTATAATAATAGTTATCACACAAGTATCAATGCTGCACCATTTGAAGCACTTTATGGAAGAAAATGTCGAACCCCAGTCTGTTGGGCAGAAATTGGGGAAAAGCAACTATCTGGACCTGAGATAGTACAAGAAACAACCGACAAGATTATTCAAGTCAAGGAACGACTGAAAGCAGCACGTGATCGACAAAAGAGTTATGCCAATAACAGACGCAAGCCATTGGAGTTTCAGGGAGGAGATAAAGTATTATTGAAAGTTTCTCCTTGGAAAGGAGTGGTAAGATTCATTAAAAGAGGAAAGCTAAGTCCCAGGTATGTTGGACCTTTTAAGATTATTAAAAGAATAGGACCTGTAGCCTATCAGCTACAACTGCCAGAGGAAATGGCAGGAATACATGATGTGTTTCATGTATCTAATCTCAAGAAGTGTTTAGCTGATGAATCACTGATAGTACCTCTTAAGGATATAGAGGTAAATGAACAACTCAAGTTTGTAGAAAGACCTCTACAAATTGAAGACAGGAAAGTCAAGAATCTAAAACACAAGAGACTAGTTCTAGTCAAAGTGAAGTGGGACTCCAACAGAGGACCTGAGTATACATGGGAACTTGAGTCAGAAATGCAAAGAAAATATCCGCATTTATTCCAGTAGATCTCGAGGACGAGCTCTAAAGTAAGGTGGGGAAAATGTAACAACCCTCGGTAAAACCAATACTCTCATAATATTTCTGACACCCTATTATATCTTAAATTGTCCCAATATGTCTTATATTATACCCCGTATGTGAAAACCGAGCCCGAAATAGATTATAACATATAAAAGAAAATATAAAATCTGAAATAATAGTTGAGGCGGGCCGCGTAGACCCACCCCAACATCTTACGCGGGCCGTATCAGGGTTTAAAACCTGATACCGTTGATTCCTTTAGTTCATACGAGCCGCGTAAGACCCTTCATTAGTTCACGCGGGCCGCGATTGACCTAAGTTGTGGCGCAGTCCTGAGCTGACACGTGTCGATATCGTGTCAAATCTAGTAGATGACCGGACCAAGCTATAGTGTTGACCAGGGTTGACGCGGGCCGCGTAACCCTGGCCTGTGTTTTACGCGGGCCACGTGGAGACCCAATATCACAATTATAAATAGCAGGCATCAGTTTTCAGTTTCCGTCGCTCATTCACACTTCTAAATCTCGAATTCTGAAAGTATTAGGCATAATATTTGGGTATTATACCCCTAATTAGCGAGGTTCTGCTCCGTTGTAAGTATTATAACCCCAGTTTCATAATAGTTACGCTACCCGATTGATTTAGGGTTCCGTAACAACTGTCGTGGTTCTGCCCGACGTAGTTGTTGGAATGCCGTCTCGGGGAGAGTATTATTAATAATTTCAAAGGGGTATGATACTAACCAATGTACATTTGTATAAATTATAGATTATATCCAGGAAACCCTTACGAGAAGCCTAAGATAGCAATGTGAGTTTATCCTCTTTTTGTTAATGTTTTTGGAATGTTTTACAAAACCTTAATTATTTACAATGTGATTAAGCGGTGATTGAGTCTTTGTAGTTCTTCAATTACTGCCGGTATTATGGGGTTTTGTATACAAAATTTATTACTACGAGTAGTAGTAATAGTCGGGAACGACAGTACATTACCATTGGACGACGAGTTAGCCAATGGGTAATTTGACCATAGCCATAGATCCGGTCGAGTGGCAAATACTGAATGAGTAATTGTGTAGAAATAAACAATGTGATCGCTCTCAATACTGTTTTAATTGATAAAATGTTTATTGATTAAACTGGGATTCACTCACCAGTATTTCCGACTGACAAATGTTTTTAAAACGCGTTACAGGTAACACAATATGAACAGCCAATTAGTGAAAAGCCAGCTGGAGAGCACTGAAGGCTTGGGAAAAATGTGGCTATAAAAGTTACCTAATAAACGATGTTTTAAATTCAATAAAATAGGATTTGTTCCTATAATGTATTGTAATAATAAACTGAGATCGCGTCTGCCCGTTCCCGGGAATAAGGGATCGGGGGTTGCGACATAACATCCACCAGGTTGTTACTTTGTTCACCATATGCTACTTCTAGTAAGAGTAGCGAACCATTTAAATTATTAACGTTATGCAAAACTTTGTTTTAAAAATAATTCAAAACAGTTTCTTAGTTTTACAATATACAATATTAATAATATCAATTAGGGTTATGAAAACATTGATCAAACCCAAAATATCAAATGGTTTTTTATTGTTTAGTCTTACTACACATGTACTAAACATTTTCTAACACGCATGTTAGAAAAAAATGTTATAACAAGCACATTATAGAATCGAACGTTTACATAAAACGTTTTCCAAAGATATAGTTTATAAAATAAACAATTTCTCATCATTTTTAATGCACACAGAGGCAATTAAATGTTTACATAAAACATTTCTGTTCATTATGAAAAATCTCTAACCTCGTATTCGTGATACACATTTTCTAACACACGTGTTAGAAAATTGAAGTTGTAGGATCGTGTATGGACCCGAAACGAGTCGTTCAGAGGCGTTCTACACAATATGAAAGGCGGAAACAGACATATTGTGTGTAAATCAGCAAGATATTCACTAATAACTGTCTTTTGATTGATTTCTGAGCAAATACAAGTCTGTAGACACTTCGACAGCGCTTCGCCGTCGGAAACACACATGCAAGAACTCTCTCAAACGAAATCAGAACTCAACTATATATAGGCAGTCTAATTCCGCTTGAACATGTCTCAAGCGGAATTAGGTTTCAAGCGGAAACAGATTCAAGCGAAATTAACATTGTGATTTCGCTTGAAACCATATGTTACTTTCAAGCGAAATTACACTAAGTAATTTCGTTTGAACTTGCCCTTTGACCTATTTTCTCGTAAACCGTGCCCTGATTTATCTATACAACTATAAGACTCGATACAAGACGAAGTCGACAGACGTATGCACCAATAGACTCCCCCTCGGATGTTGACGAGTCTTAAGTGTCGAGTCTTCAAATTCTTCAGTCTTTATCAGTCTGTCTGCTATCTCTGAAGTATCTTCTCTCTTCTTTAGCATCAACAACTCCTCCTCAAACGAATACTCTCTCCTCGGATGTCTTCAGACTCCCCCTCTCGACAAAGCTGGGATCGCAGTCTGATTTTTTTTTAATCACAAAGTCTTCAGGTATCGGAACCTAGCTCTCTATCACTCAGAATAAGGATCTGAAATCTGCTATCCTGCACAATCTCTACCCAAAAGTAAATTTCACAAATTTAAAATTTGACAAATTTACCTATCACTATCACAAATCAAACAATTAATGATTTTACAATGAAAATTCTGAAGAACCACTTGTAGACACATATTCAAAATCTTTTCTCATTTAAACACAAGCTCCCCCTCACCACATGCTCATCATGTTTAGCGCTTGGAATTTTGAAAAACAGTTCTTCAACATCAGTTGTCAAAAATCTTTTTGAATTTTTAATGAAATGAAATGCAGTAAAGAAATATTTACATACAATATTTTGGTGAGTTTATGTAAGAGGATCATATCAGTTTATGACAAGTCACAAGTACCGTTGAGCTTAGTTACACATTAAGAATTAAACAATTCACTTAGATTGCCAATATACTTATCCACTTAAATTTTCACACAATTTTCAACTGATTCAGGATATGAATTAGGTGTATTAGGAACTTAAACTCATTCATGTGTCCCACCTCTTGAATATACTCCCGTATCCAGATCCCAATATTCAGTCTTACAGGTGAGTATACCACAGATGATATCTGTAAGGAGTTAAATGCGAAGAACCGTGAGAGCTCAGGTCAGAACTTCCGTTCAGCAGAGAGATGACGGCTTCGACTTTTGGTGGGTCCCCTTTAGAGGATCTTTTTTACAACAGCACATGATTAGCATTTTTCAATGTTTCATCATTTTTTGTACTGAGGGCAGGCTTTTATTTCAAGCAAGCGTAAAGTATTCTCCGGGGACTAGGCCATTGCTTCCGCAAAATCAGAAGTCCTGGGATAATACCCCAGATATCACTGAGCATAAAGACCTAGTATCTCAGAAAGAGGGATCTTTCAAACGAAATTTCAGGGGTTACCTATATATCCAAGTAGTGTTCCCCACAAAATAAGTAAGTTTGAATTTAAGTTTATATCCCGAAAAAGCTTACTAAATGTGTAAAAACTTATCGGCATATCATCAGTGAGACCGTTTAACGCTATTTAAACACTACATTTCTTTAGCATACTGTAACTGTCTACTGATGTACTATCATTTCCTCTTTTTCACAACAAAACTCCTTTTTGAATTTTATCATGTTTTTTACTTTTTCAAATTTTCTAATGTTTTTTGATTTTCTGAAAATTCTTACTCCCCCTAAAATTCAAAACCATTTAAGAAAATTTGAAAACAAACTGTACAAGTAACGTGACAACTGATATCGAATCACTTCAAATCGCCATCCACTTGGCATAAACAATCAGAACTCTCCCTTACAACAAACTATTTTCTCATTATGATTTCAAAACAGTTAAGTTTGTTTTAACCAAAATGATTTTTCCGGAAAATAAGTTTTGTTGTTTGTAACACTTGTAGGTTAAGGGTTCATCACATTGTTTTTCTCAACCATTTGACAAATATAACAATTTTGAATTTTAACAACAATATTACTTGTAGAAAATCAAGTACAACTTAATGTCCCTGATTTACCACTTTGAAAGACGAAATATCACAAAAGTGAATTTTTCAAGAAAGATGCCGATTCCTGCTCCACACTTACCAACTAGGGAGCTCCGGCAAGTCAGGTTTTTCAATTAAAGAAAATGTCCACCCAAGCCTGACCAGTCTTGGGTGATCTCAACTCCTCTTCAGTTGGGTTATAAGTTGCCTTCTTTGTAGCATAAAAGTCCTTTACCCCTTTGACTTTACCCTCAAACATTTTTCCAAAAATCTTTTTAACATTTCCGTTAAAAGCTTTCTCAACATCAAATTCATTCTTCTCAGAATAGAACTGATTTGATATCTCAACATTTCCAATTTTTCTAAAATTTTCATCCCTCAATGGTGGAAAATTCACATCATCCATTGGAGGCACTGAGTTTTCACCATTTTTAACAACTTGTGGCTCCTCTGATTTTGTAGAATCAGATTCATTGCCAAATTTTACATCCGATTTCTTAACAACCCATTTTTGGTTGTCAAGATTCACACTTTTCTTGTAAAATCTTTTGGAACATTCACCAACTTCATATGTTAAATTTTTGAAAATTTTGAACTTTTCAGTTGGTGGTTCAGTTTTGTCAACAACTATTTCTTTAAGTTTTTCTGAGACTCCCTGTTTTGTTTTTGTTGCTTGAGGACAGTTCCATGCAATATGACCAACTTCATTGCATCTATAACATGTTCTAGTCTCCTTTCTTTGAAAAACTCCATTCTTCATCTTTTCAGCAAGAAACTCCTGGTTTGACTGTTTCCAGAATGAGCTTTTTGCTTCTTTTTCACAACTTGTTCCTGAAACAAATTTTGTATTTGTTTTAGAAATTTTCTCATTTTTATGATTTTCAGGTGGAATAAATCCTAATCCTTTTCTTTTGAAATTACCGTTATGGTTTGGCTTCTTTTGAAAACCAGAACCAGAACTGTAACCTTTTTCTTGTTCAATCTTTGTTGAACTCTTGAAGTGTACTTTTTAGGTTTTTCAGTAAGATTTAAATCTTTTATTTCAGAAATATTAATTTCTGTCATTTTGAAAACCTGTTTGATCTTTTCAAATTTAACACTTCTTATTGGAAATTCTTTATCAGAATATAATTTGTCAGAATCATTTAAAGTGTATGCAACTTCAAATGTTTCATCCTTCAAATTAGATTTTGATAAAAGAAATTCTTTATTGTAAACCCGTTTAACCGACGATTTTGAACTGTTGACCGACGAACTCGGACTTTTGACAGACGAACTTGAACTTCCAGACTCAGACTTTGACTCCGACTCCTCATCTGTTTCCAACACTTGATCGACCACCTTTTTTATTAACTCAGACTCATGATCAGTGTCAGACGATGTGAACGTAACGTCAATGTTTTCTGGTAACTCGTCAGTTATTTCAGACTTTAGCTTTATATTGACTGCTTTTTCTACTTGTTCCTCATTTGGTTTTCTAGGTGAATACCCTTCCCAAATCGGAGGCGGACACTTGTTATAACCAACACTCTGTTTCTTACCAGTATCCTTCTTCTTTGGCTTCTTATCATCTTGAAATACTTCAAAACCTGCAACAGTTGGATAAATTCGATCAATCAAATAATCAGAACTAGAATAACTTTGCAACAGTCTTCTAATTCTTTCATTTTCTATCTTTTCATTTTCCAACTCCCGCTGCAATTTTGCACATTCTTCAATGTAATGATTAATCGCCTTCTGCTTTGTCATCATCACAGCATTCATCATAGTCAACGCATCTTCTCTTTCTGAATTAGTCTTTTGTAGACCGGTTACTGTTCTGTTCAAAACGTCATATGACTCTTTCACATAATTGGTATTGAACAATAATTGTTCTTTCATCTTTTCTTGCTCACTCAGTTTCTCATCTTTTTCTGCATATTTCTTGCAAGATTCTAAACACTTTAAGCAAGGCTTGATGACTTCCACAATCTTTTCAACTTCGATAACTTTCTCAACTTCAATCACTGTTTCAGCTTCAATCACCTTCTCAGTTTCACCATTCCTCTCAGCAACATTAACTTCCTTCATCTTTTTCAACTCTTTTGCTGCTTGTTTCTTCTTTAATTTCTCCAAGCGATCTGCAAAATAAAATTGAAAACTTTCAGGAGATAAATGAGTTTTTGCAACATTAATATGTCTTTCTTCCTCATCATCACCACTATCATCAGTTGGTGATTGATCAAAATTTATTGTCTTCTCAGAACTATCATCTAAAGAACCAGAATCAGATGGTGTTTGATAAAAAACAGTTGCTTCTTCTGAACTTTCATCGGATGAAACAGACTCTTTTTCTTGATTCACATCATGAACACCAATCACTTTCATCCATTCTGTAAACAGATCAGGTTCTTGAACTATCTTTGCAATGAAAGCTTTAAACTCCCTATTCTCATCCACAAACTTATCCCAGCTAAATCCTGGAGCCATTTTCTCATCGTCTTGATCAATTATACCATAATAAGCTTTCTGGTTTGCATCTTCGATCATTTTCCCATGAGCAGTTTGTGAATCTTTTTGTTGATGCGGTTGATGAACAACTTGTTGATATATTGCTTTCCGATAATAATCATCTTTTCCAAATGGATTCTTTGCTCCACTAGCTTCCTGATTCTTGCATTCTCTTTTGAAATGACCTTTCTTCCTGCATCGAAAACAAGTAACTTTAGATTTATCAAAACCCAAAGTAGAAACATGTGCATCCAAGAAATCATTTCTTCCTGTAATCATTTTGAACTTTTCAGCTCTTCTCAAGACACTAGCTAAACACCATTTGATGTCCATGAGCTCCATCTCTTCAGCGTCTATCTGATCGTAATCCTCTTTCGTCAGCATAGGATTTCCGATCCTCCCTGCAACTAAACCTTCATAAGATTGTAACACAGTTGCAAGTAACGCCATGTGATCTTTTGCAATTTCTTCAGAAAAACTTTGACCATCTGGAAGATTCAATGCAATGTTGCACTGTATCACACAACCATTTCCACTTTTAGAACTTTGAGAATGAAAGCTTGAAGTTGAACTCTTAGGATTAACACTTGGATATGAAGAAAATCCACTGCTGTTGTTTGAACTTTGATCAACATTTCCAGATAAGTCTCCAGCACTAAAAGCAGTTTGAATTTTCGGACTCATTACAGCTTCTTGAATATTGCCTTTCTAATACATTTTCACATCTTGTTGACCACTTGGATTATTCATCCTTGCAATCTTTTGCTGTTCAAGATCTTGACCCTCAATCTTCTCGATGAACTGAGAAATCGTCAAACCATCATATTCTCGGGTGTTCTTTAAGATCATCAAAAATGTTCCCCATTCTTTCTGAGGTAAAGCATCAGCTAATTTGTCAACCCATTCATCACGTTCTTTGGTTATGCTTAACAACGACATAGAACGCACTAAATGACAATATCTTCCAATCAACTTCTTTGTATCTTCTCCTGGCAAACTTGTGAACATATCAAATTCTTTCTTAAGCAGTGCCTTTTTACTTTTAATCATCTTCTCACTTCCTTCAAATTTGATTTTAAGAGCATCCCAAATTGATTTTGAAGTTTTGTCATGTTGAAGCAATACAAAGATGTCTTCTTTAATAGCTTGCTGAAGTAGACTAATCATCATCTTTTCAGCTTTGTACATATCTCGTTCTTTATCAGTGAATTCAGAGATTGTTTTCTCAACTTGCAGATCAGTACGTGGTAGTACATATTTTTTCAAAATACACTCCCAAGATCTCAGATGATTAGCTTGAACCCAGTTTTCAAACCGATATTTCCAACCGTAATACTCCTCAATGCTCATTAGCTTTGGGGGTTTTTGCGTAGTTCCAGTCTCATTTTCCAAGTTCATGTTTTGAGCAATGACAGCCGGAGTAGTCGGGGATGTTGCAAATGCGTTATAAAATTCTTCACTCATGATTCGGTAACACGTTTATCAAGACAAACACTTCCAAACGAAATTATTGCTTCAAACGGAATTACTCCTAGCGAGATTACCTATTCAAGCGAGATTAATCTGCACACAACAACTTCAAACGGAATTAAGTGTTTCAAACAAAATAACCTGTTCAAGCGGAATACCCACTTAAACGGAATATCAACTTCAAGCGAAATACCCTTTCAAGCGGAATATCTAATTTCGCTTGAAATCACTATTCTTTCAAACGGAATCACAACCTTGAAACAAAATAACTAATTTCGCTTGAAATTTCAAGCGGAATAACCTTTTCAAACGGAATCAAATCTTTTCAAGCGGAATTACTTATTTCGCTTGAAATTACCACAATTTTCAAGCGGAATCAAATGATTCGTTCAAGCGAAATTATGTTTTTAGTCCATTTTAATCTGTTTTAGTCCGAATTTTGATCTGATTCTCTCAAGGGTTTGTTAAAACAGTGTTTCGCTTATGTTGTGAAAAATTCAGGCCATTTTAACCGTTAAAACTTGTTCAATTAACAAAAGAAGGTGTAGGAATCAGAAAACACAATGAAATCAAGCTGAAATCTGCAGAACTCCTCCTCCTGAGCTCTGATACCACATGTAGGATCGTGTATGGACCCGAAACGAGTCGTTCAGAGGCGTTCTACATAATATGAAAGGCGGAAACAGGCATATTGTGTGTAAATCAGTAAGATATTCACTAATAACTGTCTTTTGATTCATTTCTGAGCAAATACAAGTCTGTAGACACTTCAACAGCGCTTCGACGTCGGAAACACACATGCAAGAACTCTCTCAAACGAAATCAGAACTCAACTATATATAGGCAGTCTAATTCCGCTTGAACATGTCTCAAGCGGAATTAGGTTTCAAGCGGAAACAGATTCAAGCGAAATTAACATTGTGATTTCGCTTGAAACCATATGTTACTTTTAAGCGAAATTACACTAAGTAATTTCGTTTGAACTTGCCCTTTGACCTATTTTCTCGTAAACCGTGCCCTGATTTATCTATACAACTACAAGACTCGATACAAGACGAAGTCGACAGACGTATGCACCAATAGAAGTCATTTTATATATACAAAACATGACCAAATTAAAGCATTAATGTCATCATTAAAACTCATCAAATGCCATTAATAAAACTCTACTCAAGAGTTTCACCATATGAAGAGTTAAGAGTCTCAATAATTATAGACTTAAACTCTAATAAAACTCTTCAAATGTCATCATTAAAACTCTACTCAAGAGTTTCACCATATGAAGAGTTAAGAGTCTCAATAATTATAGACTTAAACTTTAATAAAACTCATCAAATGTCATCATTAAAACTCTACTCAAGAGTTTCACCATATGAAGAGTTAAGAGTCTCAATAATTATAGACTTAAACTCTAATAAAACTCATCATCATTAAAACTCTATTCAAGAGTTTCACCATATGAAGAGTTAAGAGTCTCAATAATTATAGACTTAGGTGTTGTTTGTTTTTTCAGAGGTAAAACGTCTGCAGTCTGCGGACCACATCTGCAGACATCTGCAGCTGAAGAGGTGGACCAAACCTCTGCAGTCTGCAAGAAGAAGACTGTTTGTTTTTACAAAATTACAGTCACAAATTAACCACCTCATACAAACAGCACCTTAATTTCAAACAAACAGCAGCTAATTAAACAGGAAAATCAAGAAAATCATATCAAGATTGTAAATTTTTACATTAATCAGCTGAAAAAGGAAGATGGGCTTATCCTAATTCATACTGATCTAATAATGAAAAAAAATGTATACTTTTATTCAACTAGAACTCAATTTTCATACAAAATCCCCAGACTAATTAGAGCCTAATCAAACTGAAAAATCAAGAAAATCAGATCAAGATTGGGATTTTTGCATCAATCAATATAAAACGTCATAAATTTCTTCAATAAATCCAAAAACAAAAATCCATAATTTCAAAAAAAAAAAAAAAAAAAAAAATCTAGAAGCTTCTTTCAAATGCTCTGTATTCAACAATCAAAACCCACTAAAAAAATTATATTTTTTTTTGTGATTAATGAGAAAAAAAGAGAGGATACATACGCCAAGGTGGGTTGGAATCGATGCAATACTCCAAATCTTGAAGCCAACTTTCAAAATCCACTAAAAAATTAAATTTTTTTGTTATGTCCGCCATTGATGTGGTGAAGAAACAGAGAATCTTGGAGATGGGGATAGAAGAAGAAGACGGCGTATTGTGGTGGCGGAGGAAGTGGAGGTGATGGCGAAGGAGGTTTCGGCTGGGAGGAGATGCTAGAGTTTGGATGTTTTGAAGAGCAGAAGACCCTTGAAGACCCTTGAAGATGTGAGTCCACATCTGCTTGAGGAAGAGGTCTTGAAGACCTTTTTTTAATGAAAGCACTTCCAGAAAACAAACACACTGCAGACTCAAATGTCTGCGGGTGGTCTGCGTGAGGCAGACATAAGAGGTTCTGAAGTGATTTTGACAAAAAACAAACACCCCCTTAAACTCTAATAAAACTCATCAAATGTCATCATTAAAACTCTACTCAAGAGTTTCACCATATGAAGAGTTTAATTAGTAATTAAAATTTCACTCAAATGGATTTAGAAATCACAAATTAAAGTTGGTGATAAATCCCACACAACTACACCATCACGTTTTGGTGATTTAATTGTTGAAGCCAATCAAACATCAACTTCAATGTATGACCTTTTATTTCTAAATCATACAAAGCATTAAAATCAATGTTACAACAAATTACTTGTATAAAATGTTTACATAAAACATTTCAAAGCATTTGTATTTTAACCATTTTTAACAATCATGTTAAAATGAAAGAAATTCTAACGCGCACGTTAGAAATATTAACATTTCCACAAAATGTTAATTCGACTTGCTAAAAACACATACAAGGTTCAAATAAATAAGTCATTTCTAATACATACGTTAGAAACTAAACAATTAAAAAATTGCTTCCAAACTAACGCGTTTCATAAACGTACACATGTTAGAAGACAAATGATTATAAAAAACATTATAAGACTTATTTGTTCATATCAATCCATGGGTGGATGAATAGTCTACTTTAAATAGAGACTTAATTAGAGACATAAAACTCTAATCAAGTAACATAAAACTCTTATTTAAATACATAAAAAACTCTACTTAAGAGAATTTAACGTTTACAAAAAACGTATGGTTTACACCAATAATTCCGGTCTAACACACATGTTAGAAAATTTAATGTTTACAAAAAACGTATGGTTTACACTAATAAACCCGATCTAACACAAAAGTTAGAAAAATTAACGATTCTCAAAATCGTTTCAAAAACCAAACGGTTGAACCAAAACTATTCGTTTTGTACCACGGTATAGGATTTAAGATTGTATCTCAATCTCAAGAAATCCAAACACAATAAGTTGTACCACATACATATTTCCCAAAAGAAAATATTTATAAGATCATAATCTTTAAAATATTTTTTTATTATAAATCATTTTGTGAACCCAAAATCCTTATAAATAAGGTTTTAAGATTGTAGCAACAATCTCACGAAATCTGTTTTAAGTTTGTAGGAACTAGGTTCACCTTTAATAAAATATAATTACAAAATATATAATAACGAGACTCTCGTTATTCGTAGGAAATATCATAGTACAATACCGGTTGCAATAACTAAATAAAAAGAATATAAAATATAATTTTATATACTAATCTTGATTCAAGCCGCATCTCTGGTGGGTCCTTGACACGCATTTGATAGCATCCTAGACTCGAGTATTCATCATCTTGAGTCTTGAAAATATTCCTTGACTGCAACAAAGAGCACACTAAAACGTTGACGATTTTGGTTGAGGCACGTGTTCAACACGTTTCCCTTAAAACAGATTCCGCGCCTCTACTAAAGACGACGCGTCTGTCTCCCAGGGTACAACAGCCGAAGCAGTATGTACTGCCGGAGATGGCCACGCGCCCGATGTTACACCGGATAAAATTATAGTGTTAGAACTTGTGGGAAATAATGGTATGAAGATGATGAAATCGAATAGAGAAAACATATCTCTCTAAGTACCCAACACATGGGTCTTCAAGTATCTCCAAGAACTCTTCTATTTTTTTTTCTTCTAAAAATTCCACTTTCAATTCTCTACTTGTAATTAGCTTCATCAAGTTATGCACATAACCTACTTTGCATACAAGAGATATGGGGTAAAGAAGAGTCTCACTTTATTAGAGAAATAAACTCTAATAAAAACCAATAAATTGTCATAAAAACTCTACTAAAAGTCTCACTTTATTAGAGATTTTATTAGAGACATAAACTATAATAAAAACTAATAAATTGACATAAAAACTCTACTTAAGAGTTTATCACCCATATGAAGAGTCTAGTAAATAATTATAATTTTACTAAATTATAATTTCACTAAATTAATATCCATTCACACCATCTAAATACCCAACAGCATCTCCTTACGGCATATTAAAATCAAGACATTAGCATTTAATTCTTTTATCACTAGCGGACTCGTAGCGTGATGTTAATTTATACTTTTTTTTACTAACTAACTTACAGTAACATTCTAATTCTACTTTTAAATCTACACCTTTTATCCACTATGGGACTTGAATAACCCTGATCAATCTTATAAGAATGGACACGTATCTTCACACTTACATACAGTTAGACTATAAGACCTTTGGTACGTAATGTTTATAGATAAAATAAATTATTGAAGGAATCCGTTAGAGATTAAGGAAGTGATTCATACATTCAGAGCCGTCTCTGAGAACTCGCAAAAAAAATTTGGGCCTCGGGCGACAAAAAAGAACTGGGTCCAAAATTGTGGTTAAGGAGAAATGAATTAAAAAAATAAAAGTTTATTGGTGAAGCCAAGACTTGAACTTGAGACCTCTATGTTATCTTAGGATGGTTTTTCGACTACACCATCAATATTTTTTCCATAACAAATGGATACATATACTAAATATATAATTTATGAATATATATATAAAAACTTATAAAACCTTTCGGGCCCTTTGAAAATTTGGGCCTCAAGCGACGGCACGGGTTAGCCGGCCTAAGAGCCGGTCCTGCATACATTACTAAGGGGCTGTTTGTATACCTCTTAATGGTTTAGACCTCTTACTGGTTCAACACTTAATGGTTCAAACTGTTTGTTTTACGAGCAGATGTCTGAATGGTTCAGACATTTTCCTCTGAATGGTTAAGCATTATATAGAGTCTGAACGGTTAAGACCTGTAATCTGAATTGGTCAGACATTTACCTCTGAACAGTTAAGCATTATACAGGCTCTTAATGGTTTAGACCTCTTACTGGTTCAGCACTTAATGGTTCAGACCTCTTACTGATTCAGCACTTAACCATTCAGATGTTGCCAAACAACCCCTAAAAGTACTTGTACAAATAAATAAAAAATTGATAAAGTGCACGAAGAATGCATCTGTCTTCACACGTCTTATTATTGTATGTATCACTACAAAATAGCATTTACACTAGGATCGGTCTCTTCTTCTCATCCAAATCTTCTTCAAGAATAAAGCACACAAAATGACATATGTCATCAGTCTCTTTTTCTTGAAGATTTGTCCATCTCATGCAGCAAAATCTTATTGAGTTACCCCCTCACCTAAAAATTCATTCAGTGAAACTTCACGCAGAACAATACTGAATATCCAAGAAACGATGTTTGCCATCTTTGGTTCTTTTAACATTTTTTGCGTTTTACAGGGAGTGGTATTTAGGAAGCATGGCGTTTGTTTTTTGGTGTGATCAATGGAAGGTGCTGAGATGTTTCTCTTTATAAGATGTTTTTGATGCGTAGTTTAGGCGGAATATTATTATAATAAATGCTAGTAATAAAGTATCCATAGTTTCAGTTACTGTTTGTATTTACTAATTTGTTCAGGTTTATCTGTTAAGTCTGTAACACGTCGCATCTTTTAAGTTTGGCGTTTTATATTTAATGGCGTTTTTGTAGACCAAGATGATAAAATACACTAACTAAAACACAGAAAAAATTACGCAGGAAAAATAGTTTTTTATTATTTTGAGTTTTGTATTTAATGGTTTTTGTGGCATTTTGGCGTTTTGTAACTAATGAGAGAAAAATAATATTTTAATATTTGAAAAAAAATTACACAAAAGAAAATAAAAAAAACTAAAACTCCTCGTTAGAAGTGACTTTGTCTGAGAAGTATCCATCACTTCTTTCGTCTTCTTCTTCGGATTCTTCTTCCAGTCTCTCATCCAAGTTATCACTTTCACTTTCATTGGCTTCTTGTTCTTAAAGATTTTGTAGCCTCTATTTAAACATGTCCTGTATCAACGCCAATTTTATGTTCATGTCTGTGTTCAAACATGTGGCGTTGTGTAACTCCACCAAGAACCCAAGACCCTGCTTGGTCATGATGTCTTCAAGCATGTAGTCTTCCTACGCTCCGTTGTCACATATAACGGTGATCATGTCTGTATCTTCATCAAAACGCCATGATGTGACGACTGGGTCCATTTTTGCATTTGCTTTGCTTGGTCCAAATTTTCTAGTTAATCTTCTCATAACCTTATGTGTTTCATCACATTCGTTATCAAGAGGGATGCCAAATGATAGGATCCCCCTCTGTAGCTCTTCTTCCATGTTCAAAATGGCTTTGATTGTTTTAAGAAACACTTTTCTTCTGTTGTCAAAACGTATCACGAATCTTCTGATTCCGAGGCTGTATCTCTATGAAATGATGAATGCCATTTTGGCGTTTTGGTTAAAGATGGCGTTTTTAGTATGATCAATTGAAGTGATGATGGAAGCGATGGTAACGTTGTTTATATAATGATGTTTTTGGTGCGTAGTTTATGAGGAATTTTTTTTGTAATACATGTTAATAATTGACTTTCAGTTACTGTTTGTTCCATCTACCTGCTAAGTCTGCAACGCGTTTTATTATTAAGCTTTGGCGTTTTGTATTAATGGTATTTTAATCGTTTTGAAAGGCGTTTTACTCATTAGGTTGGCGTTTTGAATTAGAGCAGTAAAAAGACCCTTTTACCCTTAATGAAGCACGTTCCAAGTAATAAAATTGATGTTATTTACGAAAACTCCACCACGTCAATCTAGTACATAGATTGTTTTGATCTGACGATCCATAAGTGTTCTCAACGTTCTCACACTTTTTACCGTTTTCCCTAAATCCTGACCCTATATATATATATATATATATATGAATATTTTAATTTTTCGTATTTCTTAATCAATAAAAAGTTAATTTTACCTATTGCCGCCATAGGTGAAAACATTCATTTTATTATTTACAAATAAAGAGAAAAGAATGACAAAAACAATATTTTTTTCTCTATAGCGTCAACACGTCGCCACTACAAAGTTTGACAAGTCAACAGTTTGGAAACCTGTATTGCGACTACTTAACATATGCCGACGACGTCTATTGTTACTATTGATGTCATCGGTATAAGGCAAAATTCTTGTAATGATAGTTGGTTACACTAAATGTTAAAAAAAAAAACTCATCTAGCTAACAATATACTTTTCAAAAGATTTCTATACAAAGATTTAAATATTGTAATATAGTACATTAATGCACATAATAACAAGAGTAAATTACCTTTTGAGTCTCTATGTTTTAGTGGTTTTAACCACTTGAATCCAAAATAAAAAAGTTCAACGGTCTGAGTCCCTAATTGCTCGTTTTAAAACGTTTTGAGTCCAATTTTTTAACACTTGTACTTTGATTTTGGACTCAATTGGTTAAAACCACTAAAACACAGAGACTCAAAACGTTATAAAATGAGCAGTTTGGGACTCAGAGCGTTAAACTTTTTTTTTTTTGGACTCAAGTGGTTAAAACCACTAAAATACAGAGACTCAAAAACTAATTTACTCTAATAAAAATAAGTTGCAAATCGGCTACATGTCTATACGGTTTATAAATCAATTACCAATCAATTAGTATGCTCACCCACTCATAAATACATACATAGATATACACATACACATACATCAAGAGATACTACATGCCCATCATATATACTACATAAAGTCGGTCTTAGGAGAGAATCTTGAGAAAAGGTAAGGCTTGTAGTCTTGTAGTAGAAGACTGATTATAGAAAGTGACCAACTTTCATCCATCATTTTTACTCTCTCATGGAGGAATTAGATTCTCACTCATCTTTCTCCTTTTATTTTCAAGTAAAAGGTGTTGTTTGATTCTACTACTAGGACTCACATTTATCCTCTTCTGTTTTATGGTCGAATCAAGTTATTAGTGTGATTCGGGTTTTGCTCGGATCTAGTTGATTCAAGCTATTAATCAATTAGGTCTTAACAATTAGATGTCACATTATATTTATGTTTGGTTGATCTTATTTTATATATAATAAGTTAAAAATAAGATCATAAACCGAATTTAATTGATTTCGTTAAAAAAAGTATAAATACAAAACGACATAAAGTAAATGAAACTTAAATTGTAAATCCTTTTGGTAATCAATAAGATTGTTCCTTTTTGTTTTGACAAGACAATGTGAGAATTTACAAACGTTTATGAATACCCTAACCCTAGACTATAACTGATACGTGTCAAATTAACTATCATATGTATACATATATACCTTTATACACACACACTTGTGTGCAAAAAAGATTTCTCTATAATTTTTTTTCTTCTTATTTTGTGATTTGTGAATAACTTGGATATATCTGTAAATTGTATAGGACACTTTCAAATTGAATTACTTCGTCGATACTCATAAAAATTCAATCGGATAATCTTTAGAGGGAAATCAAGATTGAGTGTGAAATCTATATGAATTCGTATACCATGTAAATGACCAAATACGAACTTTTAACCGTAGGAAACCGTCATGCAATATAACTGCAAATTTGTGATAGAATAAATTAGTTTGTCGGAATTTTAACTGATTTAATGTCTAAAATACAAAAAAATTGGAAAAATTAAGTGTTTTGAAAACTAGAACAACCACTTCTAAGATTCACAGATTTAAGTGGTCAGTCTAATCTAAAAAAATCAGTCCATGGTTTTACACTGAATTGATCGCTTCATATATGTTGATCCATTAGCTCGAAACTGAATCTATGCGTCTTAATATAATCAGTGAACCAAAGTTTCAAAACGATGGAAAAAATTAAATAAATCAAGACAGGTATATATATATTGGTCACAATTGAAGTTGATTTATTTCAAGAGAAATACTTTTCATGATGTATTTATTCAATATAGTTGGTTATGTAAACTTCAGAGAACACAATATTTTAAGTATTTATAATTTGGAAAAATAAGTGTTTTCTGAAATATTTTCTTATTTGATATTATTTCATCTATTTAGAGAAAAGTAAATACATCAATTGCGAAAAATGACCTTTTGCTCAAATAAAATAAAAATTGGCTTCATGGCAGATTATTTCTGTCACCTTTGCTATATGTAATAGAGAAAGAACCTGAAGTTTTGTGGATAAAAGTTATGGTCTAAAATTTACTTACTTTAACTTTAAGTAGTAAAGTTAACTTACAACAATTGTAAGATTGTTTAATACTCTTGTAATCTATGTTGAACAATTAAAATTATATAAATCTAGCAATATAATTGATACAAATGAGACATGAACTCTAAATTATTAACTGAGCTCATAAACATTCTAAAATGTATCATGTTAGCACTTCTACCTCATACATATTGAGGATACGTTATTTATGTTATATGTATTATTATGATTCGATTACTAATAAAGATTGTTTATGGTAGATATTATTCAACATGACAAATAATCCAACTATATTGTATTACTTTTCTTGTTGTTAGCGACAGATAACAGTTTATTTTTTATAAATATACTTTTAGTATTTATTTTAACAAATAAAAAAGTATGGCTCTTAGACCTAAGTTCTTTTACAAAAATTGGGAGGTGATAAAGATATTTGAGAAAAAGGGCGTCTTTGGTCTACACTCAATAAAACAAGTATTGGGGCTATAAAAATGGATCCTAACCCAAGATCCGAATTTTTATTATCTTGAAACTTGTGAGCTTTTTTATATCTTTTCTTTAAATTCATATTTTTTAATCATATATTTAAACAAAAATGCAAAAGGGGTATCTTTGATACCTTCCTTACCACTTCATCAAAGTTTGGTATTGCAGAAGAAAATCCTTTCTTTAATCTTCTTTATGTTTAACAAGCAGTGGCTCTCTCTCTTTTTAACCTTTGTGGGATTTTGTGTTCCTTGAAAAAAATGTTTTTCTTAAATCTTTTTATTGTGTAATCAGCATAACTTTTAATATACATATATACATGCACACACATAAAAACTATAAAAATTTACACAAATTAAAATTGTTTGTAGCATATTAGAATCATTGTTTTTAAAGTAATGAACTTAATCTTACTTTTTATGTAATAAAAGACCTGAAACCAACAAATTTTTTACGTGACACCAACAATTTTTATCATGTTATATTGAATTTAACGCATTAATAATTCAAAATAAAAAGATACATAAATATAATTATTGTTTCTGTTAATAATAAAGCTAGTTATTATATCATTTTAGAATTATAAGAAAAAATATTTTAAAATAACGCTAGTTATAACAGTGTTGTAAGAATCGTTGCCGAAAATGATTAATCGAGATAGATTAAGATTTTATATGTAATTTTTAGTTCAATATGTATGTATATACACACGGTTTCAAATGTATCTTTTTATGTATACATATTTTAACACTTTCTCCAACTCATATTTTAAAGTAGATAGGATTAACTGCCGGAATCTACAAGTTTTGGCTGAAATTTGTTCGGATTTCGCAGGTTTTGTCCGAAATCGCTAGATTGCCACTGATATTTGGCCAATTAGGACAGTATTTGACCATTAATGATCGCTTAGCGATTAATTGGCTGATTAGATGAAAATTACTCGGTGAACCTCCAACTAGCGACTAATCAGATGTTAGACGCGATTTTTACAGCCAT